>PVKB01003039.1:149425-229460 GCA_004027205.1 Ctenodactylus gundi | reverse complement strand
TCAAAGTAGGTAAATCTAAAAGGACTTGTTTGCTCTACAGAAAAACTCTCTGTACAATAAAGAAGAGGATTCCTCCAGAGGTTTTTAAATTAGCAAGTTGCTGGGTATTACCTGCCTAACTTAGGGTGTTAGAAAGGGTATAGTGAGGGCAGTGACATGTGCTGATCACCTGCTGTATGCAGGCACTTTGCCACCTGGTAGAGGAGAGATTATTCTGTCCATTTTATGGGTGAGGAAATTGAAAATCAGGTCCAATGCATTATCTTAGTCAGATAAAATTATTATTATCTTAATATCAAGGGAATCCTGCTCTGTGCCCCAATGGAGGCCTCAGAGAATCAGATATAAAGTTCTCTGCGACCATGGTGTTTGTATTTGAATGGGGAAAAGGTAGGTCGTAAACAAGTGAATGAATATGTGGAAAAAAAATTCCAGAAAAAGTCATGCTATGACAGGTGCCATGGAGGAAAGAAATGGAGTGGAATGTTCAGGTGTCTAATGCAGGCAGGGCACCATGGAGGGCCCCTCAGGCCCTGCAGCTAGAAGCTGACTTTCTATCCAACCCTCCAGCCCCAAAACAGGAAATAAAAGAAGGAAAGGAGGGAAGGAGAGAGAGGGAAGCTTTAGCCCTGCTCCTATCTTTCTGTCTTGGCAGAAATCCAGACGGGAAGAGTTGCTGGAGAAGCAAAATGCATCGGAAGCCACTGTCTATCACAGACCCATCTGAGTTAGCTATGAGGCCATGGCACCACTGTGCTCCAGAAACAGGAGTTTTCCATGTAAAAAACTTCAACTCAGGCAGCTTGGTGGAAGCTGTGGAGGAGGCAGTGCTGGGGTTGGCCTGGGGTGGGTGAGGAGACACGTACTGTGGAAAGTGAGGCCTGGAGAGGGCTTAAAAGCCAGGCTGTTGGGGCGCCTAGCATAGCTACCTAAGGACACAGAGGTTCCGATGCGGTGTTTGACCTCTTTGTGCGCCCATTTCCTCATCTGTAAAGGGAGGATGGTGACGATGCTTGCCTTTGAGAGCTGTGGGAAGGACAGGAGACACTAATACACACACAGCGCTTCCTGGTGGACAGCAAGCAGCGGAAGGTGACAGCAGTTAGCGCTGGTGGTGGAGTCTGAAACATTCTGAGGACACAGATGGGGAAAGAGGGCAGGAAGGAGGACTAGGGAGACGATGGAAGAGCAGGGGAAAGAGGAAGCAAGTGTGCGCAGAGTCACAAGCTTTCTCTTCAACTTCCCCCAAAGCTTAATAGATTTCTAAATGGGCTTATTATCACCACCTATGAATTCTTTTAAAGGACCTAATTATAAAACACCAAACTAGCTAATTAGGTTTCCTGAGCTCGCCTTGACACAGGTGCAAACAGGCTCTCTGGATGGTGGCCCTGGCAGAGCCTACAGGGTCAGCTCCAAATTGATGGTGGGGGAGGGGGCAGGTCTGCCTGTGGCCGCGCAATTAGCCTGTAATGGTGGGCCCCCTCCTGCTACTGCCTCTGCTGCCCACTACCCATGGTGCTGTGCTTGCTGTGACCTATCTCACAGGTGGAGTGGGACCCGGGGCCTACAGAGAAGGAGCAGCTTCCGTTGGGCCTCAGTGGGCTTGAAGCTGAGAATGCAGTGAGTACCTCCAGAATTCAGGGCAGGAGGGGCTGCACATAGATTGAGTGGTCAAGAAATCGGGCCTTTGGCACTCCTCTGCCTGTCTCTGGTATAGAAATGTCCAGGGCAGGGACAACCAATATACTGAGAAAATGCATACATTTCACCCATTGTTATGGTAGGGTGGGTGCCCTTGGGGGTGGTAAAGTGTCAGAGATGCCTAAGCCCCTCCTGCACTAGCTTAGAGGACTCACAAGGGGAGGAGGCTACAGAGCTCCCACTTGCTGAGATGGGGCTATGTGAAATTGAACCCTTGCAATGGTGATTTTCCCAAGACCAAAAGTGTCAGTATCACCTGAAAACTTGTTAGAAATGCAAATTATGGGACACCTCTGGGGAGGGGCCTTGCAATCTGTATTAGAAGGAGCCTTCCAGGTGATTCCAAAGCATGCTCAGGTTTGAGGACCACTGTATGCCTGTAGCCAGGAGAAAGCCATTAATCAATGCAGCTGCCAATGGCAGTGCTGCTGGCTGAGGAGGGTGTGGGTAGGGGCCTGTTTCCTAAATAAAACTAAATGATGTCCATTAAGGGGGCATCCTCTGCACATAATTAATTCTCCTTTTGCTAAAAGGGGTGGGCAAGAATTGGACAGCTAATGATCACCACATGTCTTGCTCTCGTTCCTCCACCACCCTCATCATCTCCAGGGTCTTTCTCTATGGGCTCTGTTGTGAAGCGCGAGTTCTCTTTCCACACAGTGGTTCCACCAGAGACTGAGATTTATGAGCTCCACAGCACTGTCTTCCTCATGCCCCACTCCACTGCCCCCTGATTCAGATCAGTCACCTCTCTTGCTGGCTCTGCCCGCCTCCTCTGATTCCTCTGCAGCCACCCTAGGCCTCCATGGAAACGACCAAGCCAGGTCTCGTAACGGCCATTCCAATATTGGAGCCCAGAGGAGTAAGACTCAATTCCTCTCAAGGAATTCCTTAGTGGAATTTTCTTCCAAATGTTGACATGAGGCCAGAATGCACACCCACTGTCTCTCCCAGATACCTCCCTCACAGCCTAGCTTGGCACCCTTCATACCCAGCCCCAAGGCTGTTCTCAACTGTCATTGGCTTCACGTCATATTTTATGACATTGTCACCCATACGGTGTGTCTCTGTGGGACAGATTTTATGGAATTCTCAGTGTATTTTTATAATAATGCCAAAGTCTCAAAAGCTGGCTACCTAGAGATCAAAGCCCTCACAACCCTGCAAGCCTTTGACAATAGGTGAGACCTCCCCTCTTAGACATCCACATCCAGGTGACTGGCATGAGTATTTGGGTATCCTATATGGGCTGCTCTGTGAAACCCCAGGTCCCATTCTTTACTCAAGGGCCTCTTAGCTAAAGAGTCACCAAAAATAGGTGTTCAAAGAATAATCCCAGGAAGAAAACTACATCTTCCTCTTAGAGAATATGAGCTATTAATCCACAAAATTTGCCTTTTGCTTAGGTGGCTAGGAAGCTCAGAGCTCAGTTTTACAGAAGCAAAGGCTTTCATTGGCCTGGTTTTGCTTTCTAAAATCAATAAATACTTGGGTTTTTCTCTCTTTTCATCCTTCTTTTCATGATTACAGACAAGGATTGAAGGCCCAAAGGAGCCAAAGGTACATGTCAAGAACTGGAACAGGAATGGGCACGCTTTGATCATCTGGTCTCTGCAGACAGTAGGAGTAAACAAATGAGACTACGCAGGAGAGCTTCTCTTCCTGGCCAAACACCCATGAGCTACCAGGTGTTGTGACTGGGGGGAGGAAGACCAGGAAGACCCCTGGGGAGGAGAGTCAATGGAAGAGGAACACAGGGAAGGGTTCTGGGGGAGAAAATGGCGTGTGGGTGAGGTTACGGCCACCAGTGGGTCTGTCTTCCACTTCCAGCCCTACATCTTCAAGGCCTCTTCCCAGGTTCTAGAGACCCTTCTTTAGATTTAATTCTCAGGTATCAGAGAATGAGGTAACCTATTGGAAGTTTCGGCAGCTTGGAAGCTTGTATTCGGCCACAACCCTGGACCAAGGCCCCACAACACATTCTTCATGCAGCTCACACACTAGTGAATTCCGGGCCTGTGTCCTAGGCAACTTAGAGCAAATCACTGCCCTTCTCTGGGCCTTAGTTTCCTTTTGCATAAAACTGGGTTGGTAGGGTCTGCATGAGTCATTTTCAGTTCCTGCTCCACAGAGATCTGGGATTCCTGGGAACTTTGAGAACCCTTCTAGGGGTGGAAATGGGGGGTCAAGAAACAAGATGCCAGTATCTCTTTCTCATCAGAGCATTTCTAGTTTTACCAGAATAAGACTAAGCTGGGCAGAAGTCTGCTTAACCTGTCAACCACAGGTGCCATGGATTTAAAAAGCATAGAACCTCTGGATCCAGAAACACACCAGTATGCCCATACTCCAGACCTTTCCAGCTACAAATGATGAAGGCAAACCAAAGTCTGGAGCTGTATGTGGGCAGGTCAGGTCAGGTCAGGTCAGGTCACCCTTTGCTAGCTGTGCAACCCCAGATGAGTTCACCTCTGTGAACCTTGTTCCCACATCTCTCAGATGTAAATGAGCCACCTAACTCTTGGGGTTATGGTAAGGACTGACAGAAACTAGACATGGGAAGTACCTACCAACAGGCAGTAGAGCTGGGGATGCATTCTGCTCTCCACCCTCTCTGTGGGTGTTCACATGGGGCTCCTCCTCACTGACTCAGAGGTGTCTCTGGGTGGCACTAGCCACCTCCTCATTCCATTAATGCATCCTGGAGTCCCAGTGCAGGGCCAAGTTCAATGCAGTGCACCACAGCTCCCATGGGCAGTGTGCCAGGCATTCTGACAGTGGCTACAGATGCAGAGATGGGACAGAAAAGGACTCCACACTGTAGAAGCTCAAATGTGGGAGGAGACACTTTTGTAACTATCTCCAGGAGGAATAAGGGCCCAGGTGTAGCTCAGTCATACAGAAGGTGTCTGGTGTATGTGAGACCCTCGATTTAATTGCCAGCAGTGCAAACAATAACAAAACAAAACAAACAAAACCCCACAAGAGACAGAAGGAAGATAACGAAGGAGGAGAGTGGTAGGAGACCGTGGGGCAGCAAGGAGACAGACCTGGGCAGTCTTAGCTTTGCCACTAGGTAGCCAAGTATGTTCCGGGGGTCCCCGCGGGACGGAGACCCCTACACAAGTAATCGCATGCAAATTACTTACCCTCTTGGAGTCCCCTTTTCCTCTTTTCTAAGACTGGAATAGGGGGACTTTAAAGAACGAGGCTTTCAGGCATCGTGGGCAAAAATCGGGCCCATCATGGCAGCTCACAGGACAGTGGTGTCATTACCATCCAGGCGGTAGGTTTCCCTGTCCTCCAGGAGCTGACCCTGCCTCTGAGGGTCAAGGTCTGAACAGTCCTGGTGACCTTGGGCTTTGGGGTTAACCAGATGATCCTTTAACACACAAAGAAACCTCAAACAGCTTAATCTCAGTGAGGTACCGAGGGCCCAGCCGCCTGGCGAATGCTGGCCCCAGATCTGGTGCTCCATTATTGCGGCTGCAAATCCGTTAAAATTTCACACAATTTCCTGCACAGCAGTGGGCTTCATAATGCTGGGAGCCAAGCCGGCCCAGTAATTGGGACTGGAGTGGGGCAGAGTCCAAAGCAATTAATCCAGCCTCCTTCCTTGTTTGCGCCAGGATAAGCCTGACGGGGTGGAGAGTAATTGGAAAGGAGCGGCCTCCATCCCCAACTCCAAATTAATATTTTCCTGTCCTGATTTAATTCCGCCCGGGAACAGTGACACAGAGACACGCCGTGTCAAACGCTAAGTAATCCGCCACGAGCCACCTGAGGAGGAGGAAAGGACTCTTTTTTCCCTTTCTTTGCGGTTGGTCACGGGGTGGGGTAGAAGGAGGTGGTGGCTAACAAGGCAGAACCTTCCGAGGACATCTGCAGCCTAACCTCCCTTCCAATTCAGGGACATGCCACAGAAAAGGGGAGAAACCATGAGCTCAGAGGCAGACCAACTTCAGTTCCAACCCTGACTTTGCAGCTTAGGAAACGCACGATCTGGAGCTAGTCAAACAACCCAACCGAGCCTCAGTTTCCTTATCTACTAAATGGAAATAATAGTGCCTCCATGAATGATGATTGTAAAGATACATTATCACAAGTATAGTAGGTAGCTACTAATGGTAGCTACGTTTCCTGTCATGTTAGATTTTTATGACCAGTAGCCAAGCACAATACTAGGTTCTATGAATCCAAAATAAATAAACTATGGGCTGCAGCATTTAAGGAGCTTGTATCTAGTCCCATGTATCCAGGGCTGGTACACAGGTGGTGCTTAATATATGCTAGCTTCCTGTCTTCTGCTAGTAGTGGCCTCCCTGGACAGGTAATGATTCATCCTCCACTTGACCACTTTTAATCACTGATCCTCTCCCACCCACTCTGTGGCCAATGCCTTTGTCTGTGTGTGGGTTTCCTCTCCTACTTCCTACTCATCCTGTGCCACTGGCTCTGCTCTGTTCTGGTGGGAACTAGAGAAAGGGGATCTGGGCACAGGAGTCAGAACTCAGGAATCAAAGACTTCTGCTGAAGCCCACCCTGTCCCAAAGAGTCCCTTCCTCAGTTGGCTCAGCAGACTTTCTGTGGAGAGGAGGGGTCTCCACTTGATCCTTGCTCTGTGGACTTCAAAGACATCGGGTATCCCATAAGCCCTGAGGCGTGAGCTGCTTGCTAGGGGACCCCAACTCTATCAAAAGGCAGCACCATGGACAGAGGAGATAGGACCTGTGGCCTCCCTACCAGGCAGTGGCAGCACCTTAAAGATTCTGAGGCACAGAGAGGTGCCTGCGGAAAGGACAAAGGTCACCCAGCTAGGGGAAGCTCACTCAGGAGCACAGTGGGATTCCCACCCAATGGGACATGCAGGAATACTTACAGGCCACAAGAGGGGAAGAACACAAAGGCCAGGGCTGGGGAAGAAGAGCGAGCCTCGGTGGCTCCCACCTCCCCAAAGCAAACCATTCAAATCCAAAGCAAGGAGTTACTAGAACAAGGGGGGAAAAAGATGTGTTCCACAAAACTGCAGGGAAACGCTATGCAAATGTCAAACTGATGAGGAGAGGAGGGGGAGAGGAACAAGAATAAACCAAACATTAAATCAAATAAGTGGGAGAATAATAGCTCGACTCCTTCTTACTTGTAGCACTCAATTCTGCAGTCAATAGAGTCAGGAATGAATGAGTGGCCTGCTCGGAGCACATCGACATTCAACGGGGGCAGCACCCCAACGTCCATGCGGGAGCCAGCCAAGAGCGATCCTGCCCCCCACATCTCCCACACATACAAGTGCAGATGGGCTTGGAGATACGACTGAGGGGGAGGAGCCCTGCACCAGGCTGGTGATAGGGAGCAAGTCTCTGAGCCGCAGGGCATCATCATAGAGGGAGCTGAAGGGGTTACTGGGGACAGGGGTTAAGTGGTCCCCACATGGTAGAATGGGGTTTGATGGTCTGTGTATAGCAGGCTTTGTTTTCTGTATTGACAATGCAGAAAGAGGGCTGGCTGTGGTTTGGGTTAAGAAACTGTGGTTTGGGTTAAGAATGTGGGACTGGAGAGGAGGAAAGAATCCCTCCAGGAAGAGAGCCAGCCAAGGGAATGACCAGCTCGGAGTGCGCTGTGTGGTATCATCTGCTCCCATCTTCCTGTAAAAACTTCCATAAAGCCCACTCTTCCTCGACACTTCAGGAACTAGGTGCTCATGTGATGTATGCCTCCAGGGTGGGCCTGGGCATAGAGCAGACGCTGCAGAGGGCCCAGCAGCATTCGGGTCTCCTTGTGCAGGTGTGCAGCCACACTTTATGGAGGGCCCTGCTCCAATACCCCACTTCCCAGCCATTTGCAGATGGCGCCACCAACAGCTGGCACAGTGCTGGGGTTCGAATGGCCATAAATGTGACACGGTCCTGGCATTGGTCAAAGGCCAGCTGGGAAAACGCAGCAGATGTGTCCCTTGAGAACAAAAAATCAGTTCTGTGCACCAGGGCAGGTTCCAGGGTCACAGGGTGCACAAGTCCTGCCTGGGTCCTTCCTGAGAGCCAAGGCAGGGCCAGCACGCACACTCTCAATCTATCCCCAGGAACTCAAGTCAGAGAAGACAGAGGAAAGGGACGAGCTGTCTATGAATCCATGGTAACTGACTTACTTAGTCTATTTATTTATTTACTGGGGACGAAGCCCAGGACCTTCCCCCTGAGCTACAACCTTGGCTCAGTCATTTAGTTTTGATTTTGAGAAAGGGTCTCACTAAGTTACTAAGTTGACCAGCCAAAGGCTCAAAACTTGGGATTTTCCTGTCTCAGCCTCCCAGTGTAACTTTGGAGACCAGCATGGCTGCCAGTTCACCTGACTAACTAACTTAGGTCTCAAAATCATAAATAAAAGAGCTGGAGAAGTGTAAAGCTTTTATGTTCGATCTTAGGACCAAAGAACAATAACAACAACAAAAAAGTAAACCAAAAACAAACACAAAACACTTTGCAGAGGCTAGGGATGCTGGTGGTGGCCATCTCTCCCTCACCTGGGGTGGCCTCCCTGACACACGAAGTATCCCTTCCTTCCAGGGCTGCTCTTTATCCCAGCTGTCTCCCAAAGTTCACGCATGACCCAGGGCTAGAAGACTCACTTCATCTGCCCTCACCTTGCCCCAGCCTCAGAGACTACAGTGCACATCTCTGGTTTTTAACCTACCAAGATCTATCTTTTATGAAACCATACTTCAGATTGCCTTTAGAGCCTGCAGCTCTCTCACACCATCAGCTACGTGGTTCTGCAGAAGCGGAGCCTATTCTCTGGCCACATCCCACCTCAGCCATAGTAATCCACCCCCAGCTATAGTAATGGCTGGCTGAACCCATGTTAGACCAAAGAAATTCATTCTTGGCAATTGCATTATTATTATTATAGGAAAGGAGACACTTCTTTTCTCCAGGTTATCAGACTGAAAGAATGTGGGCCTACTGCAGCTGGCAGCCATCTTGTCACTATGAGGAGAGATCATGCCTAAGGAAGCAGTCAGCCTACAGAAAGACAGAAGGACTCAGAGATAAAGACAAATCCTTGATATCATTCTCTGAATTTTTAAATACTACTGTGACTGAAGTTTTACGTGGCCTCTTTAGCAGGCAATAATTTCTCCTTTTTGCCTAAGCCAGCTTGAGCTTGGCTTTCTAGCAGCCCCACGTGAGAAGAGCTGAAATGGAAATGGGAATGAGCACTGTGGGGAACTGTACCAGTGTGGTAACCCCTGCCCTTCAGGTGAGGTGAGGACAAACTCATCCTGGACAGCAAGGAAAAACTGAGTTCCAGATTAAAGAAGTAACTTATCCGAGATCTGCACGGCTGTGCAGGAGCAAAACTGAAATTCAAATTCAAACCTTTAGAACTCTTGCTCTTTCTGGGTGATCAAGTGATCAGTGTGGTCCAGTTCTGAAATGGTAGCAAGAGTATATTCAAAAGTGTGTGTGTGTGTGTGTGTGTGTGTGTGTGTGTGTGTGTGTGTGTGTGTGTGTGTTTCTGTGTCCTCAGAGAGACTGAGGTACCCAAGGGCTGGACTTATGCCCTTGTTATCCTAGACATCAACCAGACCCAGTTAGGCTGGTGGGTCCCCCATAAATCAGCCTGGATGTAAGTTTGAGAGGGCTTCCTGCAGCTACCATGCAGGCACATGCAGAGCTGGGCAGTCGTGTGGCTCTGGGGTGACATGCTGTATGTCTAAGAAAAGTTCAACCTCTTTGAGATGCAGGCTGATACGAAGCTGAAGTAAAAACAATATTAGCAAAAGAGCTAAGTGCCATGTGTGGTCCTGTGAAAAAGACACATAATCAAAAGAGCCCTACCAAGGGTGTTTCATTTTAAGAAAATCCACAACACATGATCTGAATTTGCTCTCTGCACTTAGTGAGTAAAAGAAAGTTTTATGACAGAATTCTAACTGTTATAGCAGCTCCCTGAGGAGCCAGGGTGAGGGTTGGTAGACCTTTCCAGGAGGGAGGCAGGGATAGAGGAGACAGAGTCAAAAGGCAAAGCCATTGCCACCAAAAATCCCAGCAAGATGGGCCATGATTCCAGAGAGGGAAGAAGTCAGTGGACAGCTGTCATGGGGACACAGGACTATTTGATACAGGCACACTTGTGTGAGTCAACAGCACCATTTCCAACCGAGTAGCCAAACAAGACTGTGGGTCCCAGATCCTGAGATGGCCTGAACCCAAGACAAATTCCAGGGGGTCCTGGAGCAGGGGACTATAGAAGCTACAGCCTCCCCTCCTCATCCATCCCACAGGGTCTCTTCCAGGGCTCAGCCCCGTGGGAGGAATGTACTCTCCATCCCAACGATGATGGACTTGAGGACACGACACCATTTAGTGAATGGAAAAGTGACACACACTGTTGTAGTTTGGATTTGCAGGGTCTCCCAGAAGCCTCATGTACCTATGGATACTGTGTGTTATTGGGAGGGGGACCTAGGTGGAAGGGGTGGGTGAGTGTGGCTTGACCTGGAGGGATGTGTGCTGGGTCCTCCCTTCTTCCCAGTCTTGGCTTTGTACTGTCATCAATATCTCTGGCTCTGGCTCCAGCTCTGGCTCTGGCCCTGGCCCTGGCCCCCAGTCTCACGTGTGATTCCACCATTTCCCAGCTTCCCACCCGTGAGCAGACTGTGACTTTCTGAAACTGAGCTAAAACGAATCTTTCCTCCCCAAGTTGTGGATGTTGGGCATTCTGTCCCAGTAGCAAAAAAGTAACTAAGACATACGTCACAACCACTTCTAATCACAAAACTTAGGCAACATCATGTTTTTTTTCTCCACCATCAGAACCACATGTCTCAGGCTGGGGCTGCGCTTTCAGCCTGAACACCCAAACAAAGTCATATGGAACCGAGCCACAATAACCTCCAGCATAGAAACCACAAGCAAAATCTGGCCTCTGTGGCTGCAAACCACTGAAATGTGGGCACTACTTGTCACTGCACTTAGAAATTCGCAAAAGCTTCCTGATAGGGAGGACAGTCCTCAAGGTGTTCATGCCACCGCTGGTAACCCAGTGGGAAAAGCAGCTCAGACACATCTCTTCAAATCACTAAGCATCAAGCTCAGGAATCTCAGGGGTAACTTATTAAAATGCAGATTTCACCATCTCCCTCAGGGAAATCTGAAACCAGTGCATCAAGGATGGGGTCCAAGACTTAGTGTTTTTGACAAGCCCTGGAAATGCCAGGTGGGCTCTCAGCCCACCCATTGAGAAGCCTGGTCTAACAAGGCCAATCTTTTTGTTATCCAAAATGATGTTCAGAGAGGCAAGGTAATGTGACCCCAGGTCACACAGCAAAGAGCTACACAGGAGACAAATCTTCACCCCTTTCCTTGATTATATGCTATCCATGTCGTGAAAAGCAGAGGGGAGGCAGAAGGGAGGAGAGAAACTCACAAATTAGAAGCGCAGCTCCAGCGACACCAGCCAGCAGAGGCCAAGGAATTCAAGGTGCGCAGGATGCAGGAGCTGCCTGAGGTGGCCCCCAGAGCCTTTCCTGGAACAGAAGGGTCAGTGCGAAAAGTCAGATTACAGAGCGCAAGGCTAGAGGAAAGAGAAAGAAAATAAATAAATAAAAATGGAAGGGAAAAAAGTCCTCCAACCCTGGTGAGCCCAAACATCCCCCGCGTGGCTGCAGGAGCTGCCCCAGCCCTCTTCGATTTTGATGTACAGTTTGAAACAAATCAATAGCGGTATAATAATACTCAGCACGCTGTGTAATTTTTATATCATTAGTTTTCATTTTCCGCTCCCCATGCATCAAAAAACTTACAACGGGCTCGTAAAGTTTATTTAGTATTCCATGAATTCCTAATCAGTTTCATTTCATAATGATTCAGGAGCCGCCCGCTGCCTAGGCCCCCGTGTCAAAAAATCGATAAAACCAACACAGTTTTCCTGATGGTGGTTGCAGAAGGATCTATTGTAGGGGAATTATGATTTATGCCCTGGCCTGAACTATGAGCAGCAGCCTCTACCCGTGGCTCAGGGCTGAGGTCTTCGCCAATAATGATTTATGCACCTTCTGAAGAACCCACCCTAGCTCCCTCTCTGGCCCCAGCTGGCCCCTGATGCTGGGGGGAGGGGCAGGACCCAGCAGGGACAGAAGGGGATAGAGGAGGCATAGGGGAGGGCAGCTGGTGCTCTGGGTATCCCTGCAAGGCCCAGCATCAGCCTGTAAGTCCACCTGCCCCGCAGGAAGATCTAGGCAGAGAAGTGAGGTATGGGAGGTCCATCTGGCCTCACCTCATGGGCATCACCATCACCCCCACTGTTCCTCAGCCCTGTCCCAGAGGCTCCAGGGAAGCTAAATCTCCTAAAGGTCAGGGTACCAAAGCTTTAGTGGGACCCCATGGAATGCAGACACAGCAGGTTCTGGGGATTCTGGGGCCAGGACGATGCTTCCAAGACTCTCAGGAGGAAGCCAAGAATGGGCTTTAGTATCTCTAGCCTCTTCTCTTCTCCCTGAGCAGCTCAGCTTGGTGCGCAGCACCTGCCACCATTACCCGAAGTTCCCATCCCCTTCCTCCACTGACCATGATTAATAGGGCTGGGAGACATGTTAATGGGATGAGTATTAAGTCCAACAATTGGTTTAATTAACAGTAACTAACCTAGCTGGGATAGAGATCTCAGGTGACTTCGTAGGGGAGGGAATGCCTTCGCGTGACATGCAGCCAGCTGGGCCACCAGAACACGCACACATCCCCATACAGCTCCCATCAGCAGATGCATGCCATCTGGGGAAGGCTGGGGCTAACTGTAGGTGGGTGGAGAGTGGCAGAGATTTGAAGACCAGGTCTGTACAGGAATTCTGTCCTGAGTCAAAGCCAACACTCCGTTCTCTGACTCCAGTTAAAATGAGTGGCTTCCTCCTCACACCTCGATTTGTTTTTCATTCATTCAGCAAACTCCCAGGAGACACCCTCTGCCACTAGATTATGGGGGACTCAGAGAGAAAGGACCCACCCAACATCATGAAGTAGAGAATGGCAAAGCCAGGGGCCCCTCTCGAGTCCTCCAGGCCCTGCCTGATTGCACCCCATGGCCACCCTACCTCCTGGCCTGCACCCCTCTCTCCAGGCCTAGTTTGAGGAGTTGGGGAGTACAGGGTGGCAGCTGCTCTCCCTCCATCTCTAAGCCTCACTTCATGGGCACTGCAACATGGAAAGAGCCCCAGTTTGAGGGCCAGACCTAGACTGGAATCCTGGTTTCTTCCACTCACCAGCAGAGCAAACTTCTACAATTCAATTAAGTTTTCTGAGGCTGGCGCTCCTTCTGTATAAAATTGGCGTAATTGACCTGGGAGTGGAGCTCGGTGGTAGAGCACTTGCTTAGCCTGAATGAGGCCCTGGGTTCCATCCCCAGCACTGTAAAATAAAACAACAACAACAAAATCAGCAGAAATATTTCTGCCCCATGGATGGCTGTGAGTCTAAAGAACAGCATACCTAAAATATCCACCCCAGGAAGCCCTGACAAACGCTCACGGTCCATCCCTGCTCCCATGGGCGGGAGCTTCACTTCCCCTGAGAGGCCTCTACAAGGTGTACAAGGCATTGGGAGTGAAAAGGGGCACTGGATCTGTCCCCGTTGGCTCAACATAATGAGGAAACCGAAGCCCAGCCCGGACTGGACTCAGTGTTTACTGTGTGCTGGAGAAAAGATGCCACCCTCACCTCTGTGGAGCTGAGCTAGAGCTCCTGCCAGCCACTTCGTTTCCCCAACTGAGAGGCAGGGAGGATTCCTCCTGAGATCAGGGCCTGGCAGTCCGGGGGACAGTGACATTCCCCAGCCAGGAACCAGACGTTAGGAGGGGCTCGAGGAGAAGGAAGGCTTCTACCTGTCCCTCACAAAGGACACAAAGGAAGCTGGGCCTTCTGCCCTTGTAAGAGAGACTAAATTCCTGGCCCCATGGACATGGAGGTGCTGGGGCTCACCCACCGCTCCAAAGCCCTGAGCTTCAACTCTCCTCCCATTCTGGCTATCTCTGCAGCGCCGGGGTTTGCTGTGACCAGGTCTCTTTCCTCCTTCTGCCTCTGCCTTCCTCTCCCTTCTCCAATGAGTTCCCTCTGCTCTTGCCACAAGTGTTCCCTGTAGGAGACATAAACACCTCATCCTGCCAGGCCAGAGGGGCTGACACCCCACTGCCCTGCAGCGCTAGCAACTCTGAGATTTCATGGGAGCAACCTCTCTCCGCCCCTTCCTGCCGGCAGGTCCCTCTTGTTCCCTCAGCTGTCCCTATTACTACTACTTCCTCTTTCTTCATTCCTGTGTCCAGTGACAGTCCCGCTGGGAAGGTAGCAAAATAGGGCGGGAGCTGAACAGCAGCTGACCCAGGCTCAGGGCTGGACATCTACCCACAGGCTTTTGGGGAACAGCCAGACAGCAGAGGATAGGGCCCTGTCCCCTTCCTCAACACCGGGCGGCTCAGCCTCTCAGCCAGCTCTTCCCGTAAGCTTTGTTTCCTCTGCTGCCTCCTATCTTCTCTTCCTTCATCCCTGAGTCCACCACTCATTCTGCCAGGGAGCAGAGCCAGCTCACATCAGCACTGTCAGAGACACGGTCTCAGGTGCCCCAGCCTCTTGATGCCAGCTAAGGGTTTAACTCAGACTCTGAACATCAGCTGCACCACCTGTGTGTTTCCTTGTCGGATAAGGGCCGGGGCAGTACAGTGTGCTGTGGGGCCCATGAATCCTTACTGAAAATTCCTCTGAGGCCACTAAGAGGGACCTGGCCCCCAGGACTCCAGGCCCAAGCCAGGACCTTGCCAGCAGCAACTCTAACAACATACAAAGCTCTCAAGTGGCAACCGTGAAATCGAAGTCTCATACAGGGGACACAGGGGATCACAAAGAAAATGAGAAAGCTGAGAGCAGGACCAAAATGTATCTGAGTCCAGGGGTGGGAAAGGGGGACCCACCACTGATGAAGAGGCAGGGACTCTGGTATTAAAAGAGCCTGACTGTAGGGATGGAACTGGCTCCTTACCATTGGAAGAACACTGAACTGGGTGTTTTAACTTCTGGGAATCTCAATTGCTTACTACAGAAACAACAATAATTCTGAACTCCCAGGAATGTTCTCTGACTTCAACAGAAATTAAGAGAATGGACACAAGAAGAGCTAGGCTAGGGCTTGGGGAGAAAACACAGAGGAGTCACATCACAGCCAGATTCCCATCTTTTTGGGAGACCTTCAGCAAGTCACCTGACATCTCAAAGCTGTATCATCCTTGCCTATAAAGTTAGAGCGGGCTTAACCTCTCGTAGGATGGCGGCACAGGTTACAAATGGTTCTGCCTCCTTTGGAATAGAACTGCTGCTCAACAAGTGCTACCTGTAACTTTTGCAGCATGGATCTAGTGTTGGCATGACAGAGAGGTTCCATGACTTTTTAAAATTATTATGAGATGTGGGAGGGATTATTACGGGGGCCATGAGGGAACCCATCTAAACAAGACAAGGGATGGGTCTGTCTGCTATGCCCAGAACATGTGCAACACATTGCTACTTATTGAGCATCTCTTTGCCCTCAAAGAAGGGCAGGGACTTAAGTCCCCATCTGTCAGTTAAAGGAACTGAAGTCTAGAGAGTTTTGGTGGATTTTTATTAAGATCTTCCAAAAAGGGAGAGGCAGGACTAATACCAGGGTACGTGGCATGAAGGTGGCCGGACCCAGAAAGCAAACTGTTTCCTCCCTCCTTTTTGGGCAATTCATGACAGCTCCACCACCTCCTGGGTGAATCTGTGCGCCAAGATCTTGGCTAAATGCTACTATGTTTATTTCAATGAGACCTCACACCACTGATGCAGCAATTTCTCCTCACCTTCATTCTACAGATTGAGAAACTGAGGCAATGGAATTTTAAAAGTTTGTCTGAAGTCACTCTGCTCATACCTGTTTAGGGCTGGAACCTGTGGAGCCTATGAGCTTGACCACTAAGTTCTACTAGCATGATCCAAGGAGGTCCGTCCATCTAAATCCAGGCTGGTGGACCCCCACAGAGGTCAACTTCACAAGCCATGTATTTCCACCAAAGGACAGCCCTTGCCCTCCCCAAGCTCAGGACCACTGTATGAGGAGAGGCTGAACTCCTGACGGGTCCCTGAGTATCAGGGAAAAATGTCTCCTCAGCCTTCCTGCATCCTACCGCCCAAGGATTGGGGATCTGCACTCTTCCTGAAACACTAACACAAATCCTTCAGCTGAGGGGCTGACCTGGGCACATTCACTACCACTGTTATTCCACTTACATATCCTACAGCCTCTGGAAGAAGCAAGGAGTGAGATCAATGGCTCTACCAAGAGCAAATGGTCCCAAGACCTGAACTGCTTCCCATCCCACAAAAAAAAGCCCTGCCTGTGTGGTGACTGGGCTGAGACCCTAGACCTGGTTCTGCATTCCTCAGCTGTATGACACTGAGCAAAGAAGTTCTTTAACTTTCCTGAGACTCAGTTTCCTCCTCTGTAAAGGATTGTCAAGAGGCTTAGATGTCATGACGGGTTGGAAGGTCTAAGCACAGCACTTCCAGGGTACATGGAGGGCTCTAAGCAAGCACTGCTTTCCTCCTCCTCCTCCTCCTCCTCCTTCTCCTCCTCCTCCTCTTCCTCCTCCTCCTTCTCCTTATGGGACTTAAGACATCTCATCCCATCTCTCAGGAAACCCTAAGCCCAACCACCCTCATATATCTACCTCCTCCTTCATTCAGTCCTGCACAATTGCTTCCTGCTAGGGAGGTCAAGGCAGGTAGCTGGTGGCCCACCTCCTCCTGCTCACCCTCCTGCAGCCCTGAGTGGAGGTCACTAAGAGTGAAGATGGCTCTGATGCTCTGGGCAGGAGTGGGGAAGCATGGCCGGAAGTGTGGCCATGTCTGAGCATCAGAGGGTCTGTTGAGATGGGAAGATGCAGTATGTCATACGCAACAGGCAGTCGACCATTTGCTCCTCCATGCTACAGATGAGCAAACTGAGGCCTATCAAGGCCAAAAGGCTCAGCCAAGCACGCAATTGGAAGTGGCTTAAACCCAACTGAAATCACCAGCTTGTCCCAGTAAAAACAAAACAAAACAAAACAAAATGGAAGGACTTATTATGCTTCCTGGCCCAGAGTTGACATCTTCATCCTGTCATGAAGACTGACCCTTTGTTTGGTGAATATGAGCCAATTTTGAGGCTGTTGGCCTCAAGTCCCAAACCTTAACCTAGCCATGACTAAAATCACCCCTTTCCCAGGGAAGACTCCCCCCACTTCAAGGTAGATGCTACAGAGGGGACCACATTTTTATTGCTTTTCTGTCTAAACAGCTGCAAGCCAAACCATACAACCTGAAGAGTCATTACACCAAATGTTCAAGCTATACCAAAATACTGCCAGAACTGCGGGGGCAGTATTGGAGATCCGTGTGTCTCCATTTCACCCCTGGGAGACTGAGGCTCAGAGAGGGCCCACAGAGAGGAAAGGGCAAACAGCCTATGGGGTTCTAGCCACAACGCCTGAAGGCTCTTTCCACGTGTTGGATCCTCTTGAGTTAGGCTCTGACATGTGTACCTGAGTCCCACACACAGATGCATTCTGAGAGGGACACAAAAGGGGGGTGCTGGTCTACGTGTGCAACACGCTGTCTCCAGTACTCACATGGTGCATGCACACAGCAGGTACACAGGCACTCAGACTCTCACATGCTCACACAGGTGGTAGGGCAGTAGTTCTAACCCTAGCCGCACATTACAGTCTCCTGGGGAACTTTTAAATGCACATGGGCCTGAGGCTGGAGGAATGGCTCAGCAGTTAAATGGCTCAACAAGCACTGTGTCAAGCACTAAGTACCCGAGTTTGATTCCCTACCACCACATAAGTCTGGTGTGGTGGTGCATGCCTGTAATCTCAGCAGTTGGGAGGCTAAGACGTAAGTTCAAGGCCAGCCCAGGATCTATAGTGAATTCAGGACCAATCTGGGCTATACAGCAAGGCAAAACACACACACACACACACACACACACACACACACACACACACACACACACACACAATGCACCTGGGCCCAACCACATCCCCAGCAAGTAGAATGAATGTGCATTCGTAATCAATGGCTATGTAACATATTAACTGCCTCCTCCATAAAAATCCGCACCTTGAAAGAACAAACAGAGGCTGGAGGAATGACACAGCAGTTAATGCACTTGCTTAGCAAGTGTGCAGCCCTGAGTTTGATTCCCCACCACCACATAAAACTGGGTGTGGTAGCATATGCCTGTAATCCCTGCACTTGGGAGGCTGAGGCAGGTGGACTGTCCTGAGGCCAAGGCCAGCCTGGTCTATATAGTGAGTTCTGGAGCAGCCTGGGCTACAGACAGAGACCCTGTCTCAAAAAAATAAAAAAAAGAACATTTATCCAGGCTGGAAGAATAACACAGTGGTCAAAGCACTTGCCTAGAGAGCACAAGGCCCTGAGTTTAATTCCCCAGCACCACATAAACTGGGTATGATGATGCATGCCTGTAATCCCAGCACTGAGGAGGCTGAGAAAGGAGGAATGCTGTGAGTTCAAGACTAGCCTGGGCTACCTAGTGAGCTCAAGACCAGCCTGGACCACTGAGTGAAATCCTTTCTCAAATAAATAAATAAATTTACCATACACGGTTTCTGACGGCAGAAGGCTTCAGTTCCTTGCACACTGGCCTCTCCAAGGGTTGCCTAAGCATCCTCGTGACTTGGCAGTGGCATCCTTCTGAGCAGAGGACCCCAGACAGCACAAAGTTGGAGCCCAAGTGCTGTCTGGGAGCTGACCTCCTGAGTCACACTCTGACCTGCCTCTGTGTGTGTGTGTGTGTGTGTGTGTGTGTGTTTGTGTTAGAAGGACAGGCACTACCTACAGCAGGAAAAAGTATTAAAAATTTTGTGGATATTTTTTTAAACCATCACCGAAGGTGAAGCTGGGCTACACTTAGAATTTTCCAACTCCGGGGCTATGGGAATGGTACAGCAGTTAAAGTGCTTACCTTGCAAGCACAAGGCCCTGAGTTCAATTCCCCAGCACCATGCAAAGCTAGGCATGGTGATGCATGCTGATGAGACTGAGGCAGGAGGATTGCCTTGAGACCAAGGCCAACCTGGGGCTCCACAGTGAGTTCAGTACCAGCCAGGGCTACAGAGAGAGATCCTGTCTCAAAAAATTTTTTTAATTTTTAAAAAAATTACATAATTTTCCAACTTCCCCAGATGCTGCCTATGAGCATCCAGGTCTGAGTTGAAAAGTCTCCAACTGCAGAGGGCAAGAAGAGAGATCCCGTAGCGCCAGTCCTCAGGCTCCCTTCCTCAGGACTGTCCACCTGGGTGCCCTCAGCACAGGCCCTAGGTACCAGCTGCCTTCCCTATCCCTTCCCTGGGCCCTTCCAGCTCACTGGCCCTGGAGGCCCCTCAATGGCCCCCACCCACAGGCCCCAGCCCAGGGTCCCCCTGCACTGGAGGGCAGGGCACACGTGCATGTGTATGTGTCCCCTCAGGCTGATCTGTCCACAGGCCTCACCCTGCAGGCCGACCCCAGCCCTCTCCTTGCTCCTCTTATCTCTCTTTCTTCCCCTGGACCTGGGGGCATTAAACCCAGAAAGCACTGAGGGTCACCCCCAATCTTTTTTTTTTTTTTTTTGAGACAGGATCTCACTAAGTTGCTAAATTGCCTAATCTGACCTCAAACTTGTGGTCCTCCTGCCTAAGCCTCTTGAGTAGCTGCGACTACAGGCTCTTGTTTCTTACTTACTCTTGATCTCTTTCTCTGTCCCTCCTCCCTTTCTTACCCACCACGCCCTCACCCCTTTACCCTCCTTCCCTGCCCAGCCTCTCATCTGTAAATATTCGAATGGCATGACCAGCGCAGAAGCAGCTGGGGGTGAACAGCTTGGCCTAGGCTTCTCCAGCCGCCCACCTCCAGGAACCCCCCCAGACTGCCCTCCATCCCCAGCGGGACTTAGGCCACTCTGGGGCCTCACATGGAGCCACTTTCCTTCCTGAGTCATCTGCCTCTGTTCCGGGCCATTTCCAAACTCCCTGGCTGCTACCAGTGAGCGGCCGGCCCAGCCCTCCCTCCTCCCCGCGTGGCATCCTCTCCCTTCATCATCTGCCCAGACTTTCTGTCCGAGAAGGCGGCGGAAAGGTGCGGGCCGCACCTCGCAAGAAGACTGAGTGGCTCTGCCCCCGGTAATGAGGAGGCAGGAGAACTCCTCTCAGGAATTAATGAGACCGCCAAGAACAAAAGAGGCGACCAGCAGAGGCCAGAGAGGCGGGGCCGCGGTAAGCCATCCCCACAGAACTGCGCCTGGCAATAATAGAGTGAGGGAAAATGGAGTCGAGATCCCTGTGGTAAAAACTATTAGAGGAGGCGAATTATAAAACTATTAACCAGAATGTAACTCCCAATTAAAAGATGATTTAACACTAGAACCTGATGGATGAATTTTGATTAAATGGAGAACTATTAGGAGCCCAGGGATAAGGCTGCTCCTGCCAGTTCTAAAAGTTAAAAGGCAGTTTGATATAAAAATTTATAAATTAAGGTTAATTACTTTAAATAACATGGCTAGAAGCAATGAAAGGAAATTTGTCAGAATCTCCAGAGTTTGGGGCAAGACAGATACAGATGTCCAGGCTGGCCCCCGGGAGCCTGGAGGTCAGGGCAGGGCTGGCAGAGGCCAGCAAGAGGACCAGAGAGGTCCACCCCGCCAACCGTTATCAGCCAGTGGGGGCCCGGCTGAGGCACCAGAGTAGGCAGCCCTGGCATTTGCCCAGAGGGAGTTCCCAGTCCATGACCGGGCACGGGGCAGGGTGGCAGGCTGGCACGCCACCTCGGTCCTGTCACCACTATGCAGGAGTCAATGGACACCCCATGCCATGCTGCCTCACCTGCCACAGCTCCAGCCAGACCTGAGTCCTGGAGAAGCAGACACAAGGCTGCCCGGTGACTTGGTACATGAACACTGGAGCCACCCACCTCAGGTTCCAGCTCCCACACCCACCAACAAACACCTTTAGGGTTCCCGCTGCAGGATTCAGCTCCTCACCAGCAGCCAGGAGATAACTGCCATCCTTGCAGGACACGGGTGCAGGTGAGAGGCAAAGCCTCCACGCAGCCAGTGCCGGGCCTGATGTCCACACGTCTCCTGTGAGCCAGCAACGCTTGGTCCTGCACATCGTCCCACACGCAGGGTCCCGGGAAATGCTCTGTAGGCAAAAAGTAAAATCACCTTGTTTAATCTTCCCAGTGCTCTTTGAAGCCATCATGTGACTATACATATTTTGCAGAAGGGAAACTGAGGCACAGAGGGGTTCAGTCACATGACTGGTGGCCAGTTGGAGGGTCCCCATCTCCTGCTCCCTCCCAGAGCACTGTCTCCATGGCTTCAATGCTCGCTCCTCCTGTGTCTCCCACTATAAACTTGAATATTTGGAATTCGAACCAGTAGGAAAGAAGGGATGAAGTCAGTAGAGGAAGAGAGAAAGTGACAGGGAGAAAGAGAAGAAAGGAAGGGAAGGAGGGAGGGAAGGAGGGAGAGAGAGGGAGGCAAAGGAGAAAGAAAAAGAGAAGGAAGGGACACCAGGAAAGGAGGGAGGGAGGAGGAAAGGGAAAAGCTTACAGGTTCTTAAAATACAAATTTCCACGGGGTTAGAGTATGTTTAACCCTAAGGGTGACAAGGAGGCTGCACATGAGACATTCTAGGGGAAAGTAGGGGGTCCTGTCTCCTCTTCCCATTCGTGATTATGTGCTGATGACGAGGGTGGTTTTATTTTGTAAAAATTTGACACTCTTTGTGTACTCATTTTTGTTATTTATTTTAAAATTAAATTACAATGCACAATTTTCAAATGGATATAATGGGTACATAAATGTATATAATGGATATAATGTGGTACATAAATTTTAACTCAATAAAGCTGTTTGGGGGGGGATGAATTTGTTACACCAAAACCAAACAGCCCACCCTTCCTTCGTGCTGCACTATGCGTGACCTGTGCTGGGTATGGCAAGATGGAAGAGGCCAGAGTAGCTGATGGTTGGCCCTGGCCTGAGACCACCAGGAACGGTTCCACGGGAGAGGCCGTGAGCATGACACACGAGCATGGGGGCACACACGGTGGGAGAAGCTGCACAGCATTCTGGGGCCAGGTCAGCACATGACCCTGGCCACAGCACTCCCCTACTCCACGCCCCCCTCGTGCCCCGAGGAACAAGCACAACAAGCACGGGAGGAGAGGAAGGGGAGGGCAACAGCCCAGGTAGTGGCCGAGAGAGACACAGGTCTCAAACGCAGGGAACAGTGAGCCCCATAGGCTGGAACTGCCCATGTGTGAGGAAGGAATTAAGACCTTTAAATCAGGAGAGTGGGAACAGCGATTGCCTGAAAAACTCTCCATGTTAGTCAGCTTTCTGTGACTAGAACAAATGCTGAGAGAATGAATTTATCAAGGGAAGAGTTTTACTTTGGTCAGAGTTTTAGGAACTTCGTGGTCAGTGGCCCCTTTACTCTGGTGAGCACGTCTGGGAGGCTGTGGGGCAAGCGAGGGAAGGAAGCAAGGGCTTGCATGCAATGACAGAAAGACCCCACGTCTCCAGAGTTCCACCACCCTCCATAAGCCTCCCAGGGGACCAAGCCTTCTCCATAGGGACCTCTCAGGCAATATTCCAGGTCCAAGCTACAGCCCTCCCAAAAAACCATGGACAGACAAGTGGTACCACCACTGATACAAAGACTAAGCTTGCCACAGGAGGGACAACTTCACTTACAGTGTTACTGTCATGGCCACCATTCTCTCTGTCACTACCAGGAAAGCAGCAGGGTGAGCACAGCAGTTCCCAAAGTGAGTTTCCCCAAGGAGACTCGTAAAGCAAGGTGACAGCCCCACGCGCCAGAACCTCCTTCCCCGCTCAGCCCTTCCATCATTCCTGCCCCTGCCTGAGCTCCTTCACATCCCTGGGGGCCCTGCCAGTGACCTAATGACATCTACCCTCACGGGGTGCCACCACATAGAGGGTGGGTGCTTCTCCCACAAGATCCTCCTCCACAAACTTGCTCACAGCAAAGATGTAGTTAATATTACCTGTGCTCTCTCTCAGAATTGCCAGTGCGCACGAGTCCAATAAAGCCGCTAGCAAGTCCCACAGCAAGGAATCTGCTTAACTGTGTTGAGAACGGTCTTTTCTACTCACAACTGATTACAGAAATTTGTTTTTTCTTTTTCACATGAGACTTATGGGCGCCCCGAGAACTGAGGCTCCACGCGTCACACACCGAGAAATGAGAAACTCCAGGTCCAGCCTGTTCACCTGCAGCCTGCATCGGGGGGCCTTGAGCTTGTTTCGCTGCTCTCTAACTCACCTTCCCCAATGGAGGTAAAATGGAGGTACAGTCCCCACTGCAAAAAGCGACAGTGAGATTCAGATTGAACGTGGCACAGTCGAGGCACCCCATGAATGTTTGCCAACCACTTCACAGATGGATTCACTTGCCCAAGAAGACGCAGGCGGGGAATAACAGCCAGGGCAGAGACTCAACTCTAGGTGTCCTATTTTAGGGAGAGGATGAGATCCCTGCCTGGTGTGAGTCTGGGGGATGAAGCAGATGCCTGTCACCAAAGAGTCACCTTCTAAAGGATTCAGGATTAGTTCTGAGGCAGAACACAGCACAAACCCTGAGGCACCCGGGAATGGGCTCTGGGACCAAAAGGAAGTCACTTCACTACCCTGGATTCTGCATCTGTAACGTGTGGCTAAAAATAGCAATCCCTACACGAAGCTGTGAGGCAGGAAAAGGAAAGCAGAACACTTAAGAGAGAACTGACACATGGCAACCCTCAAAAAATTTGGGCTATTGTTTTTTATTATTATTACGTGTGTGTGTGTGTGTGTGTGTGTGTAAACAGGGTTTGATCCCAGGGTGATTTACCACTGAGTTACATCCCCAGCCCCTTTCCTTTTGAGACAGAATCCCACTAAGTGGCCCACACTGGCTTCAAATTTTTCACTCTTCCTGCCTCAGCCTCCCAAGTAGCTAGGATTACAGGCATGCACCACCTGTCTTATTTCCTCGGTTGATGGGAGATGGGGGTGCAAAGAATTATTTTCCCCAAAGAGTCTTGCAAAGCAAGGTGACAGCCCCACCTGCCCAAACCTCCTTTCCCCGCTCAGTCCTTCCACAGTTCCCATCCCTGCCCGAGCTCCTTGGGGACCTGCTAATGACACAATGGCATCAATCCTGATGGGGTGCCTGTGCCGTGGGTGAGCCTGTGAGCCCAGTCTTCCTAGGCTTTATCTCACCCAGAGGTTACTGACCCCAGCCTCGACCTCACCCCCAGCTCACATTTGAATAGGGAACCTGACTTCTCCAACTATCATGCGGCATTCCCTGACATCAGCAGAATGGATTCTTGCATCCATCACCTAGCAATGGAGAAACTGAGGCACGCAGCAACATTGAAGAACTCTACTGCTGGGTCCAGTGGCACAAGCCTATAATCTAGCTATGCCCAGCTTGGGCATCTTAGCAACTTGGCAAAACCCTGCCTTGAAATCAAAAATGAGCTGAGGATATATCTCAGTGCAAAGGCCCTGGGCTCAATCCTCAGTACCAAAGGGGGAAAATAAGGATCTCCTATCACCAGACAGGGTTTGGACCCCAAATTTCCCGACTTCTATGCCCAGGCTTTCCTCCTGGATTGTGCCATCCCACACCCCAGATAAAACTATTCTAAGTCGTCAGACTGTCTCCCTAGCCACTGGCTTCATAGGCTACAGGATGACACTCACTGATAGAGTGAGCTAGGCAATCAAGGATGTCCTCGGCCCGATGTGGTGGTGCACTCCTGTAATACCCGATAGCTGGGAGGCTGAGACAGGAAGACAACAAGTTCAAGGTCAGTCTGGACTCTGTTTCAAAAAAATAAAAGAAGTAAGGACAGAAGGAAGGAAGGAAGGAAGGAAGGAAGGAAGGAAGGAAGGAAGGAAGGAAGGAGAGAGAGAGAAAGAAAGAAAGAAAGAAAGAAAGAAAGAAAGAAAGAAAGAAAGAAGAGATGGATAGACAAGGAGTGTACCTTAGTGATGCAGCACTTGCCTGGCATGTGCCAAGTCCTAGCTTCAAACCCTGGCACCACAAAATCCCTGGCCACAGGGCTTCGTGCTCATTAGTAGGATTGCCCTGGTCCTCCCCCACGGCCCCCGAACCACTCATTCCCTCCCATTTCAAGCTTTCCAAGGGTCTTTCCTGAGCTAAGAATTTAAATTGTCATCTGGGCTCTGATGGCTGCAGAGGTCTTGGCCTGAGTCACCTCCAACCCCCTAGGAGAGAAAGGCACTGATATACTCATTTTCTATCCTCATGGGATCCTTCATCTCCCATAACAGAGAGTTCAATGGCCATGGCAGTCCCATACCATAGCTCAAGGGTCAGAGGTCAAGTGTCAAAGGTCTAGGTCAGGGCCAAATCTGCCTAATTTCTTCTCCCCAAATGTTCCCACATTCTCTAATGCTAAGTTTTCTCACCCTTTAAAAAGACCTCTGAGAGCTGGGCATGGTAGCCACACACGTGTAATCCAGCACTTGGGAGGCTGAGGTAAGAGGACCTGAACTCGAAGCCAGCCCTGGCAACTTAGCAACACCTTCCTCAAACAAACAAAAGCCTTCCTAGAAGCTACCTTACAACCGTGCATGTAAATGTAGCACCTGGCCAGGACTGCCAGCTCAAGTGACAGCGGGACCCTGTGACTCCTGGCTACCTGATGGCCACCTCCACAGAGCTGAGTTCAGAGAGAACACCAGGACGTATTTCCAGCTCTTTCCAACCCCACTCACTGGCGCTGCCATCCCTACAACAAGGTCTCAGGGCTCTGAGTCCTTTCTCCCATCTCTACCCTCCGGCCACACCCCAGGGTCCCTCCCTTCATTCTCTTCACACTCCATCCCTGCAGAGCCTGGGCTCTTCCTGCTTCCCATTGCTCTGTGTTCTGTCCGCTCCTCCCCAGAAGGATACTCTTATGTGCTGCAGGAAGTCAACTTGAGATATGTGGCCGTCTTTTGATGTCCCTACCCGCTTCCCCTGCCAAGCAGCTGGGGCTCAAAGAACAAACACAGACACGTCCTTAAGTGGGTAAATGCTGTAGGTCCCAGGCCTTACATTTTTGGTGTCATTCTCATCGGGGACCACGTCAGAAATAACCTGAAATACACCAATAATTACAGAGTCTGAACAGTGTATAGCAGACACACCTTCTGAAAGGAGTGGTCAAGGACGCTGCTTCGAAGTGGGAAACGACTTCAGCTCTCAAAAAAAAAAAAAATGTTGGTCAGCATCGACCAGGTGTACTTAGGGAGCGGGCACTCACAGTCTGCAAGAAGACACACAAGAACCTGGCCTGCTCGAAGTAGAAAAAGGCAAGAGAGGCTAGGACAGAAAGCATCTGGGGCCCAGTGGCCTGGAGGCTTCAGGGCGGGCTAAGGGTATGGACTGCAGACCCTGGGCCTTGGGGCACCAGAAGAAGGCAATCTAATCTATGCTACCATGTTAATGTGTGACAGGAGAGTGAAGGCCTGGAAAACAGAAGGTAGGGTGGGGAGCCCGGCATAAATACACAGGGTCCAGGTGAGGAGTCCAGGTGCAGGCCCTGTGGGGCTAGAAATCGGGGCTGAATTTAAGAGTGACAGACAAGGACAAAGGAGGGGAAGGGAAAAGAATGGCTGGATCTCTCACTGCTCCTGCCCGCCTGCCCATGTCAAATTCAGTAGCCCCGCTTGATCTGAGTTTTCCAAACCTTTCCAGAGAAAGTCAAGAGTTCAGTGGGCTTTGGAGTCAGACTACCTACACCTGGATCCTGACTCTGCCACCTGCTACCTGTGTTACTTTGGACAAGCTAATTAGCCTCACAGATCCTCAGTCTTCCTATCGGTAAGATGGAGAAATTGTGGTACCCCCTCATAGAGCTGTTATCAGGATTGAAAGAGGTAATGGCATGGAACACTGAGCACGCAGCAAGTACCACTACACATTGGCTCATCTGGTAGATAGTCGGTCCTGTGCCGGGTACTACGGAGGCACAGACAAAGAGGCAGCGTCCCTGCCTTCACAGAGCTAACAGGATGTACAAAGAAACAAATACGTTTCCACTGGGGTGAAAAAAAGAAAAAGAAAAAGAGAATATAATACCAACTACTCTCAGGGAATCCCCAGCCAGGGGCTAACTCGGGTTTTTCAAAAGCTTACTCTGGGTGGGCTCAGTGTACAGTGCATGCTTGGCCGTGTGTGAGGCCCGGGGTTCCATCCCCAGCTCCGCCACCAAAAATAGTCTCACAGAAGAGTCATCTCCCACCCCCTGCCCCCAGGGGGCGCTCAGCCTGTTAGTTTCCGATGGACGTAAGCCTTAGAGGTCTCTCCCGGTCTGCTCAGCTGGAGGCACCTGCTCCTCCCGAGGTGTCACTTCCTCTGGGAAGACTTCCGTGATCCCCTAGGGCAGGGAGCCTCTGCCCATGACCCTCCCCCAGCACACAGCTCCCTCCTCTATGAGAGCGCGTCCCTGTCTGCGCTGACAGAGACCGTGAGCAGACCGTTATACATCTGTGTATCCATCTGTCTCACAAACCCAGCATTTGAGAAAGTAGAAGCCGGGCCTGACCGCATTGAGCGCTGGAACGCAGCAAGTGCTGAACAAGCGTACCATGGTGTGTGTCGAGTGCTTTCACAATGGATGGGTGGATGGATGGACAGATAGGTTATCTGGGAGACTGTGGCCTTGGGAAAAACAGATACCAGGTCAAGCTACAGCTCTCTGACATGAAACGGGTGGGGATCACCTCTCCAGGACCTCAGAGACGCAGAAGAGCAAAGGAGATCCTGGGAGTCCCCTGCTGCCTGCCTGCACTGTACCAGCCTGCCCTCTGTTAGCCACTTTACAGGACCAGCAGTGGAGCCCTCCAGCCCTGGGACTGGCCATCTTTCCCACCTGGGCAGCATGCCCTAAAAACACCACAAACAAACAGAAATCTGTTACCCAACAGGAAAATGTGGGGGCATGTAGCCAGAAAGCCACGCAGTCTGCCCAAAGCCTCTAGAAGCAGGTCAGAGCCTGTCTGCCCACCCTGTGGATGGCTTGTGCAGGCCAAAGCCAGAGCAAAGTCAGTGTCCAAAATACAGTAGGCAAGTAGAGTCTGGGCACCCGGGGGACAGAGAGCTGGCTGAGCTCCCTTTCACCTACATAGGCTTCTCCAAGATAGGTACTGTGTTCACATCCTGCCTGGGGCGTGATCTTGTATAAAACAGCTTCTTTGAGCCTCCGCTTCCTCGTCTAGAAAAATGGGTAGGGTTGTGGCCAGGCAGGGAGGACAAAACATGAGCTTGCGTCTGGAAGAGCTTCGTGAAGGATAAAGGACCACGCAGTCAAGGGGCTTATAATTGTAATTTTACTGTTAGGGGGGCAGAAAAGCAGAGATCTACACCCAACCCCTGCATCAGGGCTGAGACCCCCTAGGGGGTCCCCAGCCTCTCCTTTGAGCTGGATTTTCTGAATCAAGGCCCAATAGCAGCATGGAACAATTGGGGAGAGGAGAGGAAAGGGTACATGCGTGTACATGCAAGCAGTATGTGTGTCCCATGTGCTTTGCATGTGTGCACCTTGTAGGCCTGGGTGTGTGTGTCTCCATGCACATTCGCACATGTGTGGTTGTGTGTACATCTACACCTGCGTGCATGAGAGTGTGGGGGTGTATCTCTGCCTTTCCAGGGTGGGGGGAGGAGGGGATGGAGGGAAGAAAAGGAAAATCAAGGAGAAAAGAAAAGCTCAGGGAAGAGGAGGACTGAGGCATTCGGTTACATGATCTAAATTCTAATCAAACATCATTTAAAGCGTGTTTTATTTCAGCCTCTGGAGAGCCGGTCCCTCCTGGCTGCTCACCATGGCAACGGACCGCTCATTTCAGAAGTGTCATGGCACATTATCGTCCTGCCGCCTCACACGCTCTCGCCGCCTGACAACTTCGCTCTGCCCCTTGCGACAACCATCCCCGCGCCGCTGGTTTATTTTTGGTGTCGGCGAGCCCCCCCTCACCCCCGCCCCCTCCCCGTCATCAGTGGATTGAAAGGCAGCCTCGGCCCTCCAGCCGGTGAGCATCGCAGCCTGTTTGGTGATAAGAGATAATTTGAGAAGATATTTGCTTACATGTGTATGAACAATTTGCTGCATTAAGACAATTCCACCCGGTGCGTGAGGACGGGGAGGGGGTGACCAGTGCTCAGCTGACAACACCCCAGGAAAGAGAAGGGAGGGGCACCCTTTCCTTCTCACGGCCCCTGCTCCTCATGGGAGCTCTGTGAGATTCGCATCTGGCTGCCTTTCCCCGGCACCGTCTAAAGACAGTAGGGCTGCCGCTAACTCACTGTGTGACCTTGGGCAAGTCACACCCCTTCTCTGGGCCTCCCCTTCCTCACCTGATAAAAAGAGGGGTCAGACTAGTGGGTCGGGGCCCCAGGCCAAGCGTGGTGGCACTAGGTACATCAAAGATTCTAAACAAGAGAGGGGACAGCGAAAGGCGGCAGACCCAGAATGAGGCTTGTCCGTTATTACCACCATGTGAAGACAGAGAAAGGGAAAAGAGGTTACGCCCTCTCTCCATGGGACTGACCCAGCTCAGAAATGGGGGGGGGTTACGGGCGGGGTCCTGCAGCTCCTCATTCTGGTGGAGACTGGGACAGTTTCAGCCCCAGGACTGGATTCTGTCTGAGAAGGGGGTTCTAGGAGACCCTTCCCTGCTCCCTGCCTGGCCTTCTGCGGGGATGTCACGTCTCACCTCGCTTTCACACACACGTAGGTCAAGGTGCAAACGCTGACTCAGAACAAGATAGCAAAAGGTGGGGCCCTGGCATCCCAGGAACAAGGACTGGCCCCGGGGAGCCCAGCACGGAAAAACGGGCTGAAAGGCACAGGGGCCCTAGCCCCAAACTGCTACCCACTGAAAGTCAAGCATAGGTATCTGAGCGGCGCTCTGCTGGAGGCCTGCAGGTGCCAGGCCCTGAACTGAGAACTGAGGGGTAGAGCCCCTTCCCAGAGGCTGCACCCCTCCCCCCAGGAGGCCGGAAGCAGCTGAGCAAAGCCTGGGCCTCTGTTTTCTCATCTGGCAAAGGGGGTTAACCACATCTTACAGCGTATGACGGTTATCAGGAAAAGATGGCTTAGCACAGTTTGGGGCATATGCCAGGCATGTAATAAATGTCAGCTATTAAAAGTTGTCATAGTATCTAGGGTGTGAGAGACAAGGACTTTGGGTGTACTGGGCCTGACTCCTCTCCCCCAACACTTCGACCAGCTGTGCACCAAGTACCATTGCTTTGGCCCCATCCAGACCCTATTTTGGAGGAGAATGGCCCCAGGAGAGACCCACCTCCACAGACGTCTCTGCTTGGTTTCTTTGGCCTCTCTAGGAGGGCTCTGAACCCTGAAGCAGGAGCATTCTCCCACACCCTCTATCTTCCATCTTCGCAGGGCTGGGGGTAAACCCCCAGGCGGGAGCCTAGAGAGCCCTGAATCCACAGGCCAGCTGAGAATTTAGGAAGGAAGATCGGGTCCAAAGCAGGAAGGATTTACCCAATCACAAGACCGTCCTTTTTAAACATCATTCTTGTCGCTGAGTGCCAACGTTTCCCTCTCCCACCACATCCAAGCTGCTGGAGACCTTACCGCACAGGGAACTATAGAGCCAGGGGCGCACTTCCCCGCCGAAGGACCTGAGTCTCGGTTTCACATCTGCGCTATAGGGATGCTGGGGGCTCCAGGCCAGCTCTCTGCGCCCCGCAGAAGGGATGCAGCCGCCCACCCCTGGCAGAAGGGACACCTCTGGGAGTGGGGGCCGGCTTGGGGGCCGGCCAGCCAAAGCCCCCTATTTTGGGACACCCCAAGTAAGGGGCCGGACAGGTGATACGTGGGTGCCTGGGTGCCGGGAAGGACTGCTGGGCTGCATCCTGCCAGTCCCGAGGCTGGGGGGAAGGGCCGGCTGGGCGCCTCGCTCACCTCCTGACGGTGAGCTTGGCCATTTACCTTCACGCTCCAGTGCCGGCACCTAAATCACTGTCCCCGCGCGCCCGCGCTGCGCTCAAGGTTGCTCCGAGCCCGGGGCCAGCAAAGCGCCCATGGAGTTCTCCGGGCGCCCCGTCGCCTCTGCCCCAGGGCTCCACGGGTCCCCGCGCCCTCTTCTTCCTTCCACCCCCCTCTTTTTCTTCTTCCATCTCCTTTTTGTACCTGAGGACCTACCTCAGGAAGCAGGCGTCCAGGTCCCTGGCCCCAACTCACCAAGAGCCTGGGGCGCCGGCCTCTGTCCCAGGAGGGGGTTCCAAGGACCCAGCCTTGAGCGAGGACACATTAGTCATGCCACCCTGAATTTGGGTCCCTCGGCCCCGCTATGTGCCTGGAGGCCACTGTACATGAATATTTTTAATCCCGTAACTCCCTTGTGACAATCACTTCGGAGGCACTGCTTGTGTGTGTCCCTGTGTGGTCAAAGTGCTAATTTGCACAAGGTAAGCACTGCGCCCATCCCAGGCGGTCCCCACGTTCCCTCTTCAGCAGGCTGCCCCTTTTGGCACTTGCTTTTCTCCTGGATCTTTCCCTTTCTCGTCCTTTGGGGACCCCTCCTCCAAACCCCAGGCTTGTCCCTTTTCTATCCAGAGAGAGGAAGGAGGACGCAGGAGAGGCCCCAGGCCCTGATCCCATGGCCGCGGGTTCTCCTGGGAAAAGCAGAGCAAGAACGGGAACTTGGCAGGGATGACCAGATGCACGGGAGGGGGAGGCCACTGTCCTGCCACTGCCTGAGGTGCTCGCACCTGCCAGCAGGGCAGAGGTCAGTCCCCCAGAAGGTGTGAGCAGAGAGGCACTGGCTGGGCTTCCTCCCCCCACCCCCAGCATTCACCCCAGATCCAGCCCTGAGCTTGGCCTCCACACTGGGCACGCCGGATGCCCCATCCGCTCCTGCCTCCCATTCAGGCACTCACTCCTTCTGTGTGGATCAGTGTCAACCCTCTCTGACTGAGGTTCACCTGGGGCAGCAGTTCGTTTTCTTCATCAGACAGGGGACTCCCTTGGGGTGGAGACTGTACCCTTCCCCTCAGACTGTGGATTTCCACTCAAGCAGGGCTTACGTCTTTCCCCTCAGAATGAGGACTCCCCTAGGCCAAGGTCTGTATCTGTCCCTTCTGGATCAGGACCCAGAAGACTCCAGATTCCTCATGTCCTAGTTCTGTGACCTTGAACAAATCACATGACCTCTTACGAGTCTCCAGTGAGAAGGCATCTGTACATAGTAGGTGCTCAATAAACACCGATGTTATTCTCTTCCCTTCATGACACTAAGAAGTATATTCTGAGGTTCCAGGTGGGGATTAGGAGTCAGAGAGAGACCAGAGTTGGAAATGAGGGCCCGCAACGCACTCGGACCACATTCCCATCAAGCAACTGGGTAGTGGCTGCCTTGGTTAGGGGATAGGGCAGTGGCAAGGAGTTAAATGTATTAAGCAATTTACAATTAATATAGAAGTCATTCCAGAGATAGCTACTAGAAAGAGTACAACAGGGCAATTAACCCACTAATACACTAGGCTATTACATCGCTATGTCTCTTATTTTAGCCCGAGGTGATTTGAAACGCATTGGATTAGAGGATATTACAGGAGATAGCATGAAAAATAGCTTAATGTAATGAGCCATCCCATGATGTCTGCTATTAAAGATGATTTGCAGTTGAAAACTACAACATACAGTAGTTCAGCTATTTGAGGTCTGGGGGTGGGGGATGGGGTGGTGCTGTTAGCCCTTCCCCCCTTCCAGCTGCCCCACCCTCCCTGGGCCCTCTACCACATTCTTGCCAAGATTATCAAGTGCATTTTATTAGGCGACAATGGTTTCATTGGGAGATTGGAGATTGGGGCCTGAGGTTGGTAAAAAACCAATAATCTGCTAATAACCTTTAAAAAATAGATTCCCCCAGGGAGCTATCCTAATAGGCTGAGGCTAAGGAGGGAGGTTGATTGGCAACTGAGTGGCTGATGTGGAAGAGGGTGTGGGATCAGGGTGGGAGGAGGGGAGGAAGTCAGTGTGCCCCCGATCCCGGACCCCTCAGTTGGAAGGCAGGAAGGTGTGTGTGGGTCACAGACTTCTGCTTAAGGGCGTGCCTAGGTGTATAATAATTACAATACACAAAACTGATTTTTCTTCTATTTAACCATCCTTTAAATGGTGTACCACACAGCTTTCAAGGGTTATGTTCATGTTCATCAGTCCTCTGGACTTTCTTGGCATCCAGAGATTACACCTTCATTGTACAATAAGACATTCTGAGCTCAGAGAAAGCAAGTAACCCACCCAAGGTTGACGCAGCCTGTTACATAATAAAACTGGACTCCCAGGGAAGTTCTGGAACTCAAAGCCTGCGCTAAGTGCCATGCTACTCCCGCGGGACTGTGTTCTACTCAGGCATCTTTATCTACCCTGAGACCCCAAGATCTTCCTCTTCTTCCGGAGGGTCCACTGTTTTACATCTTACCTGTGTGCCAAGGTCCACTTTGCTCTCCGAGCATGCTGTGAGTTAAGGTTTGATCTACCTGTTTTTCAGTTAGACTTTGAGTGCATTTGCCCAGGCACGTGTTCAGACGAATGTGTGGGGAGTTAGTACACGTGTGTGCTGGCCACCACACAGAAAGTGGCCCCATCTCCCCTCACATAGTCTAAGTCATGGTAAGTGCACAGAATCTCCCTGAAGGTGGCACGTGCGCCAACACAATGTTCGCTAAGAGTGGTCATCCCCTGCTGCAGGAGTGGGTACTCAGGGGAGCATGCGAGCTCCTGCTTGCTTTGGTGAGTGTACACGCATCTGTCACAACTGTGTCTGTCACTGTCCATGCGTATTTAATGTGGGTGTGTCCTCGGGTATGTGTCAGGCTGTGTGTACACTCACCGTGGGGGTATCACGGGCATCTATGTTTGTAGCATTTATGGGACATGTCACTGTTTTGGTTTAATCTGTTCGTGTACACGCAACACTGTGGGTGCCAGGCAGTTGGCACACGTGGCACGGGGCCGGGTCTGTGTGTGCACATCGTTGTGCCCACATGCAGCTGTGCACCTCCCCTGGGCTGCCACCTCTGACAGCTGCAGGGCCTGCCGGGAGCGGCCCCCCGCGCCCCTCTCAGTGCTGTCTTTTATCATCATTTGCCGCGAAAGGGAGCCCAGGAGGACGGTGATAAATAAGGGCCACTTAAAATACGAGACGACCACTCTGACTTTGGGGAATATTTCTTCTGTGGAGCAGCTGGTGCCGCCTCTGTCCTTGTGGAAAGGGGTCCCAGGGGCCGCCAGCCCCTGCCCAGCTCCCCGGGCTCCCTCGCCTCCTCCCAACTGCCCCCACCGCTACTGGCCCTGCCAGCCATGGCCTTGGAGTCCTAGGAGGCCTGGGGAGGAAGCAGTGGGGACCCACGCGAGGCCAACACGCGTTCTGTAAAAGTCCAGGTACCACGGGGAAGAGGTTGCAAGGGAATTGGAGGGTCCAGGGCTTCAGCCCTATGGGGTTCTCTTCTAATTCCCTCCCTCGTCCAGCCCAAGTGAGGGAATTAGTTTGAGGAACCCCGAGAGTTGAGACCCTTTCAGAGATATTCATAAATTCATACAATCCACACAATTGTGAGTTCCTATTTTGTGCTAAGTCTCCAAAAGAAAGACACAAAAACACACCCTCCCTGTAGAAAGAGAAACAATATACACACACAACTGCTGTTGCACGAAGACACACACAGGCATGCAAAGACTTGTAGCAATGACTTCTAGAAAAAAGAGGGGGAGGAAGAAGAGAAAAAACTGAAGAGGAAGCCGAGAAAGGGAGAGAAATGCAAAAGCATGGACGTGTGACATGAGAGTGGCTAGTAAGTGGGAGGGAAGAGAGATGGGGAGACGGAGGACGGCCCTGCATGCACGTGCAGGCTGTTTACTGCATGGGGGCAAGGAAGAGCGAAAATCCAGCCTGCCTCCGCTCTACTGGCCTGGTAAAGCACTGTGCCCACCAAGAGGGAACAGGCCTTTTATCGTTCACTCGAAAGCAGCCACATTTTGTCCCGCAGGGTTGGGTCCTTCCAGAGCAACCACCTTTCCCTAATTCTCACTGATCACTCCTTATGAGCCAGCCAGGTTTGGGGCCGGGGGTTCTGCAACTCCGTAAGTCTTTCCTAAACATAAAAGCAAAAACAAAGAAACAGTAGGAAGAGAAATGAGACAGAGGAGAAGGAAAGAGAGAAAGAAACCTGAGAAGGGAGGAGGGAAAAGGGAGTGCCCAAGGAGGAGGAAGGGAAAATTCAAACCCTGGGGATTTTTGTCTAACAAATAACTGGTTACAGTCACTGCACTAATCAAGATGCCAGGACTGACCTAAGCTGCCAGCACAGGGTGGGGACAAGAGATCACAACTAACTGGTGTGTGTGTATGTGTGTGTGTGTGTGTGTGTGTGTTCATGCACACACACGCACACACTTCACTCATATGTACCTCCCACACCCATCCCACTCGCTTCCTGGCCCAGCCCAGGGGCGTGGGGAACTGTCATGTCACATTTTCTCCTCCCAGAACAAGTAAGGAGGAGCTAGGTGAGCAGGGGGACCACCTGAGCTCACTTCTCCTTTAACTTCTCTCGCAGACTTCTCAGCCAGCAGTCGTGGATGCATGGACACCCTTAGCTCCTGTGACCGTCCAACACACACTGCCATGTCACCACCATCTGGAGCTGCCTGGCAGGGTGGAGTACAGCGCACTGGTGCTTCTGGTCTTATCTAGGGCATCCAACTCCCCCGGATTCCCAGATGGGACCCCAGGACCCACTCAAACCCCTGCTCTACAGTTCAGATCCCCGTGGGCACCCCCTCGTCCCAACCCACTCTAAACATCCTCCCCCAGGCCCCTGGAATGCCTTTCCAGCCTGCCCACATGTGACAGAGGAAGAGGGCACAGCTGAATTTTAACTCCCCAGCTGACAGATGAGGAACCTTCAGGCTGTGGGTGGGAAAGCCCCCTCCGCCTCAGATCCCAGACTCTCACTACGGGACCAGACTTTTTCTTGAAGCCTCGCGATCAAGCTGATCACCCAGGGCACTCTGAGCCAGGCCTGACTGAGGCAATGAACTGCATTATTTCACCCAACCTCAGACTCACCCGATCGGGAGGATTCCATTTTTACTCCTTTCCTCAAATAAGGAAATGGAGGCTCAGAGATGTTAGGTGATTTGGTCAAGGTCACACAACTCAGCAATGGCAGAACCAGAGTTCAAACTGATTCTCCATCTTCCTAACTGACATACTTTGCACAATGTCATGGGGACAAGAGTTCTGCATGATCTCCTGCAGCCTGGAGTCAGCAACAGGACCACCAGTCCGTGCCCAGCAGACAGAGAATAAAGGAGTCAAGGGTGGGTTATGCAGGCCACAAAGCAGACAAAGAAGCAGAAGTATTGGGGTGAGGACTTCACATTCTCTGCCCTCCCCGAGCTCTACTCCCATTGTCCCGACAAGTGCCCTCAGATTGTCAGAGCCAGGGCCTCATCTGGCCCTCAGAATATACGGCCACAGAATAATATGACAGCCGGGGGAGAAGGATGGGAGGCTGGGGTGGAGGAGCAAATGAAGAAGGCTCTGCACAGCCCCCAGAAGAAAACTTAATAGTCTGGGGGCTCCCTTGGGTCCTTCTCATTAAAAAAAAAAAAATCTCTATTTAAATGCAAATTTGTGCTGGCGCTGGATGGGTTGGCGGGAGGCAGAGAAGCATTCGGGCACTGAAGAGGTAGACTCAGCCACTGGACCGTCTCCCCACCCTGCCTTGCGATCTGGGACTCTACGCCGAGAAATTAGCTCCACCCTCAGAGATCACCTGCACCCAAAGAAAGGCACTGTGCCACGACGGAGCCCCTCCTACTGCCTCTGTCCTCCTCCGTGTCTGTCTGTCTGTCTCTCTAGCTTTCTCTCTTTCTCTCACACACTACAACCTCTATACAGAAAAGTGATATTGGTTTGAGCCTAGATGATAGTGGGTTTTCCTCCTGTGTCTGAGAAGATGGGGACGCTCCAATCCTCCCTGCTTCCTCCAAGGGAAAAACTAAGGCTTGGAGACCGAAAGCAGAACCTACAGACTGTGTACCCAGCTTGGGGTTTCCTGTTCCCAAACAAGAAACCCCTCCATCAAACACCCACACACGCAAAGGTATCAAACCAGACAACACAAGGCAAACCCAGCTCTTAAATCCAGTTCAGGAAAGAAGTCAAGCTTCAAGAAAGGAAAAACTGTCCCCAGCAGTCCCTTTCTCCCTCCCTGTTCCCCTCCTGTCTGGTTCCCCTGGCCTGGCCAGTGTGACTCTAGGACAAGCAGATGTAGGGTGGAGGATGGGAGTGTGGGGCTGGCACCTGAGACCCCTGCTCTCACCCAGCTCCCTTGAAGGGGATTCTCCCTCTCCTTCACCCACCTCCACAGACTTTGCTTCTAGCTCCCCTAGCCCAGTTCTCCAGGCCCATTACCTCCCGGGATAATTGTGTGGGAGATGGGGTGGCCCTGGAGAGCACTTCAGCAGCATTAACTCAGGATGAGGCAGGTTGCCCCTGGTTACCACTCTGCGCCCCCCCCCCCCCATTGAGAGTGTTAATTTAGGGGACGTGAGAAATAAAGAAGCTTTGGAAATCCAGCTAGGACACCAATACAAACACCTGTCTAAAAACTTAATTTGCACTTCCATTTCTGCTTTGTCAGGGAAACTGAGTCAAGAGTTTCATCCTAGGAGAGGCACAGACGATTTGGGGATTAAGAATTCCCAGGGTTCCCTACAGGTCCTGCTCCCTCCCAGCCTTCCTTCTCCTTCCAGTTGCCCCTCCAGCCTCTACTGATCTCATGCTGTAACTGCTGGGGTGGTGGGTAAGTTTATCAGCCAACACCTATGGGGTTCCAAGGAGAAAGAATGCTCAGGACTGCGGGATACTTGGGAGGCCCCTAAAGCTTCCCAGCCAAACCCAAATTTGTGGCTTATCTGGTCATGCCCTTGACAGCTCTAAAAAGAGGGAAAAGCCATACTGGTTCACCCATGTCCACTTCCCCCATTTGTGGTCTGCACAGTGGTCCTGGGTCAGCAGGGCTCTTGGCATTGTGAGCAAAGGCCTCTAGGAGAGAGTGGTCAGAGGAAGTCACCTTGAGTGCCTGGAAGCCAAGCAAAGGCTAGATATCAGGAAGAAGAGAGACCCCAACAAATGACCACAAGAAGGGAACCAGGCCTGGTGGCACAGGCCTATAATCCCAGCACTCTGGGAGGCTGAGACAGGAAGATCACAAGTTTAAGCCCCGCTTGGGCAAGTTTAAGCCCCGCCTGGGCAACTTGGCAATTTTGTGAGACTAAATTTAACTAAAAAATTAGCTCAGTGTGGAGGCCCTGGGCTCGATTCCCATTACTGTGGTGGGAGGTGGGAGGAAAGGAAAAGAGGAAGAGAGAAGAGAGGAAGGGAAGATACAGGGAAACCTGGGGCCTGGAGAGAGAGAGGAGTTACCTGTGGGCAAACAGTCACAGCTGGAGGAGAAGGCTGGAACCTAGTCTCCTGACTCAGAAGCTGCTGGTTGACTTCGACTTCCGGGAAAGAATTACGCATACCTGTATCAAATCAGTTTAGGACACCCAAGTGTGTAAGCAGCACCCACAAGGGGTATGCATCCATTAGGACACACTGGTGAGATGCTATCTGAAGAGGGTGCTTTGTGAGCCTACATGTTTGTGATGTTGGTGGAGGAGCGCACATCTGGGCACAGGACTTTGACACCCCACGTAGAAGGCCTGGACATGAGCCACTGTCTGCAGGGTTGGTTGAGGAGCAGAGGTTTCCCTGGCCACGCCTGCTGGGGTCCCTGTTTCCAGAGCACGTCCCAAGGCTGTCCCCAAGAGGCAGCTGAGCCAGCTGGGCCTGGGGCAGACCCCTACCCTCAGACATGTGCCATCTCCCCTCCCCTGCCACAACGGGGCTCCTTTCAGAGAACCCTCCCGGAGAGGTGGCACTGAGGCAGGAGGCAGACATCCCCCCTCTCCCTGCAAGTTCCCGATGCAACAACAGCAGAAACAATTAACTGCAAAAAATGGTTAATACCCAAAGGAAAACATTTCTAGATATGATTTTACAACCTTGCCTCAAAAATAGGACTTTACCATGAGGGAAGAGTTTATTATAAAACACACTTTCTTTTAATTTAATTATATAAGCTTTGGTCCTTTTTTCTTCAGTGGTACGGAGTGGGGAGAGACTGAGATATTTAAATCAATCCATTCCCCTTCCTATGTATTGTCTTCTCAACCACAGCAAGAAGGTCCAAACGGACAGCCCTGGGAAACGGTCAGGCCCATGTCTGCCTGTGAGTCCCCACGAAACATCGTCACAATGGAGGCAGCTCAGGATCACCTGGCAAGACCTGAAACAGGAGACCACAGGCCAAGCCCACCCCCATTTTGGGGAACAGTGGGGTCACAGGCCTACACCAGGTGACCAATGTCGCCCACCAAATTGGGCCATGGCACACTCTAGAACCCATTGCCTAATGTGTATATGACACAGACACACGCCCACACACAATACACACATACACAGAAACTTTCACACAACACAAGTGGCAAGGTGGGCCTGACAGACATCCAAAAGGCAGACCCCAACCCTATGACCAGTCCCAGGAAAGAAGCCTGCTCCACTTGACCCCCAACAGTCTGCTTGACTTCCAGGAAGTTGCTGGCCCCTCAGAACCTCAGCTTCCCATCTTTCAGGCCAGTGTATTAACTGACTTCTAAGAGCCCTTCCACCCTTAAGCTCCTCTGCCTTAAATGCCCACCTAGAACACATTCTGTGCCTCCTGTCCTTCTGAGGAGAAAGAAGCAGTTCTGGCAGCCAGCAGGCCAGGGCTCCAATCACAACCATTAGTCATTAACTCTGTGCTACAGGGGAAGTAACCAAGTTTCTCCATGCACAATTCCCTCAGGCATAAGCTGGGGGACAGAAACCAGGCAGTAAGATACCGAGGAAGCCTGTGTACTCGGTAAGTGTAGGATTCTGGCTTCAGTGGTCTCCACTGTCAGTCAGTCCCCACAAGAGGCTCTGAAAGGTGCATGTATGTACCTCCAGTTGCATGCCTCAGCCTGTGGGTAGGAACCTCTACAAATGCGGACAGAAAGCAAACAAAGTAGCAGTGTCCCATTCTTGGGGTGGTGGGGAGACCTTTTCCTCAGCCTACTATTCAGCTGTGACCCCTTCCACCTTCAGCCCAAGACCTTGATCTTCACCTTGGAGCCAACTCCAATCACCTCCTCCTGCAGGTCTACAAGCCCTGTGTGCCGGATGGTAGGGGCCATACAGGCAGTTTCAGACACGTAGGTACCCGCGTCTGCAGCCCGAAGTACCTGGTGCCGCACAGATGGGGCAGCCCCAAGAGGCAGGGCTGCTACCAACAATGGGAACAGCAGCCACACGTCTGTGCACTTCAGTGCTAACGCAGCGAGTCCTATCAAGACACAGGGAAACAGGGCGTAATTTTTGCAGAAAACAATGTAGGTGATGTATGCCCATGACTGGCACACAATAAAACTGTAGTAGAACGTGGGAAAAAATGCACCCAGTCAATACAATAAAATCAGCACAAATACACTTGTGTAAAGCAAATAAATCTACCAATCCAAATATTTTATGGTACAAGCACAAGGGTTGGGGGGGGGGGGGGGGCGGTGGAGAAGTGTATGTCTGTACCATTCAAGTTTTTCCCAGAAACCTCCAGGGGAAATAGACAAAAATCGACTGAGGAGCCCTTCTCCCACCCAGAGATAAATAAATAAAGAAAGAAGGCCAAGGACGTGGGGGCTCTTTTGCATTTCTGGCCTCAGATTTCATCTGGCAAGGCGACTGGGGGCTGGAGGCCCCCAAATTACCATTCATCTGGCCTTGTTGTGGAAATTTTCAAGGGATTTGCAGTAATTATATGACAAAATGCTTGCAAATCTCACTCATTGCTGAACAGAAACAGGCGGGTCAGGGATTGAACACTTTCAGCTGGGTAATTTGTAAATGTCAATCAGGCAATGGGGCAGAGAGAGAGAGAGAGAGAGAGAGAGAGAGAGAGAGAGAGAGAGAGAAGGAAAATACCTAGCAACCCCCCATACAAGAGGCGGCTTTATCCTCCCAGAACCCAGGAATGAAAAGGCCCAGGCCAGAGGGCCGTGTGTGAGTGGGAGAAAGGGAAACCGGAAGAGGAAGCTCAGACAGAGTGAGAGAGGAGGATTGGGCGCAAGCCTGGAGAGGGTAAGGGGGAGGTGGAAAGGGGGAGGGAGAGTGGTGGGTACAGAAGTAAAGAGAGTGAATCAGGAAAAACAGTTTAAATAAAAGCAGGGAGATTAAATTAACTGATACATACATTCCAAGAGGTAGGTCGCTGGAGCAGCCATAAATACCCGCTCCCTATCTCCCCTGCTCAAGACAGCGGGGAGAGCAAAATAAAATTAAAAGATATAACAATAAAAATTACAAATGCATCTGGAAGGTCCTGTACCCAAGGTCTGCAGTGGAGGCCTGGAGCAGAGCTAGCGGCCTCACTCAGGCCTCGGAGCCGGGCAAGGGAAGAGCCGAAGGAACACCGTACTCGCTATGTGGCTGGTCACTCTGGGTCACACATTTTACCCAACAGACTTGTAGAGTCTGCCCACTGCATGTGTAAAGGGATGGGGTGGCGGTGACCACCATGACAACCCACTTAGAACTTATATTCCCGATCTCTAGTTACTGCCAACTCTTGAAGAAGCTAAAATAATTTCAGGGTTTTTTGTTTTGTTTTTGTTTTGTGGCACTGAGGACTGAATGCAGGGTCTTTCTTCTGAACTACCTTGTCAGTCCTTTTTATTTTGAAACAGGGTCTCCCTATGATGCTAAATTACCCTGCCTCGGCTCAAACTCATGATTCTCCTGTCTCAGCCTCCCAGGCACGGACCACCAAGCCCAGTTTATTTTACCCATTTTATAGAGGATACAGAAGTTCAAAAAGGCAGTGATTTGGCTCAAAATGACGGTCTAGCTAACAGGTAAAAGGCAAGGATTCAAACTCAGGCCCCCTTACATCTCTGCCTTCACAGAATGTATTTCTGCCAGCTCATCCGAAAGACTAAAAATGCTTTCTGAGTACACACATGCCACGCCATCGCCATGCCACAGGAGTGGCTCACCTGGGTGATGAATTAGCTAAGATGGCATTCCCTAAGCAGAGTGTCCAACGCTAGATTCCAAAGAACTTTTGTAGCATATAAAAGTTCCTCGACACACATCCAGCCACACGTACTTACTCTAGCAGCTGTGCCTCTGATATCTGTCAACTGAAGAAACGTCTAAAGACCCATAGGTACAGTAAGTCAAAAAAACACTTTAAAAAAACAACTTTAATTATACTTATTTCTATAGTCTCAGAACAACAGAGAGAAAGAGACGCAGACATAAGGCCTAGCCCATTGATACAAACCTGTAATCCCCTCACTCTGGAAAGCTGAGGCAGGAAGATCACAAGTTCAAGCCCGGGCAACTTAGCAAGACACTGTCACAAAATCAAAAATAAAAATATGTGGGGGGCGTAGTAAAGGCCCTTGCTCGACTGTAAGTACAAAAATAAATCAATCCACCAGAGACAAAAAAAAAAAAAAAAAAAAAAAAAAAAACACACAAGTCTCTGTTGTCACAGCTGGGCACATCTAGGAGTCAGAAGATCCCTTGCAAGAACTCCAGGGCCCCTCCCTGTCAAAGTCTATAGCCCAAAGATCCTGAAACCTCTGGTGGACACCAGGCCTGAGTCACAGGGACCGCTACTGCACCTCTACTCCAGCCAAGCAGGGCTTCAGTACAGAGTTGTCACCGAAACCTAAGGGGCAAGAGGGCCTACTCTTTAGAGTTTCCGCACAAGTGTCATTTCCCAATCCCGGAGGTGGCTTTGTGAGTAGCACAAGTACACCCATTGTCTTTTGTGAGTTAAAAGTGTTAACATGCAGAAGGTCCATCAGTTGACACTTTTGCTACCCTGTTTGGCATTTCTTGTTCTCCTTTTCCTTCTCCTTTTTTTTTTTTTTTTTTTTTTGAGATGAGTGCTTATTCTTTTGCCCAGGCTGGCCTACACCTCTGGCCTCTCAGGTGATCCTCCTGCCTCAGCCTCCCAAATACAATTGCAACATATCACCTAGCCAGGCCATTTTTTATTTTTAAGAGTACTGAAGCCTCAGGAATAAAAGAGACATACAGGCCCCTGGAAGGTCCTAGCTGAGCAGGGGCTAGAACTCGATTTTACTGACCCATCCACTAGTAGCTGCTACCATCCTGGATGCCAGAGGCCATGCAGGGACACAGGAGTGGACACAGGCTCTGGGAGGAGGGTATTCCTGACACCATCCTCCCCACCCCTCCACAGCTGACACACTGCTTCCTCTGCCTTTCCATCCTCTGCCTCAACCAAGATTTCAACTCTGCAAGCAAAAGTCTCTGCCCTGATTGGCTTATCCTGTGGACTGTGTGCTCTTGCGATCCAGCAGCCATACCAGCAAAGCTGTTGTGAAGATTAAAAAACATGGTATGTACACGGTATAAGAGCTATTACGATTATACCTCCCTCCGAGGCTCATAACAGGACATAAAATTGGAGGACAGTAAGGAAACTGAGAGCAAAACTAAACAGTAGGAAACTTGTCAGGCTCAGCGGCATAGGCCTGTAAGTCTAGGAGGTTGAGGCAGGAGGATTGCAATTTAGAGCCCAGCCTCAGCAAGTTAGCAAGTTCGTGAGACTCTGCCTCAAAGATCAAAAATAAAAATGGACTGGAGATGTAGATTAGTATGAAAGCCCTGGGCTCAACCCCCCCCCCCCCCCCCCCCACACACACACACACACAGAGAGAGAGAGAGAGAGAGAGAGAGAGAGAGAGAGAGAGAGAGAAATAGAGAGAGAGCTGTTGCTGAGTCAACTGAAAGCAACCAAAAGAGGCCTAGGGTTGGAATAGCAAGAGGTGAGTCTTTTTTGTTTTTTTTTTTTTGTAGGGTTTGTTTGTGTGTCTGTCGGAGACAGGTCTCACTCTGTAATCCATGCTGGTCCTGAACTTACTTTGTAGCCCAGGCTGGTGTCAAACTCATGGCAATCCTCCTGCCTCAGCCTCTGGAGTGCTGCGACTACAGGTGTGCACCATCACACCCTGCTAATCTTTATGCGGTGCTGGTGAATGGAACCCAGGACCTTGCAGAAGCGTTTTAACCACTAACCGACACCCTCCTACCCCGGGAGTCTGTCATGTCTCTGAATCCTGGTTTCTCTATCTGTACAGTGAGGACGTGGGGCTGGAAGACCTAGTGGTGTCTCCGAATCTAGGAATTGGCTACTGAGAGTGAGAGGGGTCAAGGAGGGAACTAAGGTCTCGTCTAAGTTGGACTCTGCGAGGACCCACCTCTGCCAGGGAAACAGCCGGACAACTCAGGCAGGATCTCCTGAACGTCCATGTCCCGGATGAGATCATTAAGCCGAGGTCACCCAGAGCCCTGGCACCCTCACCGCTGTCACCACCAGTGAACGCTTGCCCGCGTGGCCTGCTCACCCCAACGTCCTGGAGTCTGGTACCCGCTCCCGTCATTAGCTCCGCCCTCGGCTGAATTTAATGAATCTGTGAAAAATTATGAAGTCCCATAAAGCCACAGGTATCATAAAAAAGTATAATAAAATTGAGAAAAGCTATTAAGTTATAAATACAACCGAGGCACGCAACATCACTCAGTCGGGGAGGAAGTCGCCATAAAAGAAAGTCATTCCAAAGTGACTAAATCTCTTAATTCACAAGACTCCCCTCGACGGTCGCCGAGCCCCTGGGGCCCGCCAGGAGCTTGGGTAACCTGAACTTCCCTGCGGCCGAGAGGGAGGAGTGGGGAGACAAAGGGACGGAGATGACCGCGACGACGGGCTAGGGACGTGGCGGGAAGCCGGGGCGGGGGTCGCGCCGCGCCGGGCTCCATCGGGGCGCAGCCTCACGCGCCGGACGCTCCGCCGATCTGCCAAGGCGAAGGACAGGAAGAGGAAACGCAAGCCACGGGCCCGGAGGGAGCCTGCGGCGGGAGCTCGGCGCTCGCGGCCGGGGCCGCCCTGCGCGCCCCACCCCGCGCTATGAATATTCATCGCTGTAATTAGCGCGCCCACGCCCATTATGGTTATTGTGCGTCCAATAAAAACAAACTCGCTAATGAGGCGCTCATCCGCGGGTGGGCGCCTGCCAAGCGTCCCCGCGCGCGCGCGGAGGAGCGGGGCAGCAGGCCGGGCGAGGGGCCGGCGACCGGCGCCCCGGGGGACGTCGCTCCCGGAGAGCGGGACTCGGGCGGGCTGCACACCGGCGGAGACGGCGGGGAGGAGTCCCCGACCCAGCTCGCGCTTTCCCCTGACAGCCGGCAGCCGGCCGCCTAAGACGCCTGGCCCGGTCCCCTCCGCACGGCCAGGGCGCCGGCTGCGGAGGCCGTGGCATCGAGGGCACGAGGTGGCAGTGGTTGCGGAAGGGAAGGCAGGCCTGGTCAGGGAAGCGGGGCAGGGACAGGGCCGGATGCAGACGCTGGAGGAGCTTAAAGTCGTCAGAGTGACCTACTTAGGAGAAAAGGGGCAGAGGACAAGAGGGAGCAGTATGGGGGCCGGAAGGGGTCCCCCAGGAGCTCCTGAAGATCTGCTTAGCCCTACCCACCTTAACAGCCGAAAAACAGAGGCACACCCCAGCAAGTGAGACAGAACCAGGCGTGTAAGACCAAAGCTACGGGGCCCAGGGCCCTCTGGCTTTATCTGAGAGGCTGTTTAAAGGCTGGATTCCCAGTGTGGGATCCAGGAACTGTGTCTCACAGTGCTTTCACTAGTGGCTGAGGTGGAGGACCAGGTCTTTGGAAGAGAGGGGTGACCAGGAAGCACAAGGACTCTGTACTCTGTTCCTGTGCGCCCACCCTGAACGGGATCGGAAGAGCACCGTGTAGGAGGAAGGCTGAAGCGCGGCACAGGATGTGGGACGGTAAGGGAAGAGGGAACATCAGAAGTGAGACGGGCCCAGAGCAGTCTCAAGCTTAGCATGGTCATATTCAAACACAGGTTTGTGTTCATTCCAAGACTTGCACAGAATTTTTATAGCAGCGTTATTGATGATGGCCAAAGTATGAACACCCCAAATGTCCATCAAGAGGTGAATGTAGAAACAAAGTGTTGCACATCAGTACAATGAAATACTACTATTCAGCCATCCAAAGGACCCAACTGAGAATACTTTGTTACAATGTGGGTGAACCTTAGAACTAGGCCGAGTGAATAAGCCAGTCACAAAGGGCAGCATGTTAGGTGATTTCCTTTGTATGAAGTGACTAGGATAAGTAACTCTCCAGGGACAGGAAGTAGGTCAGTGATTACCATGGGTTAGAGAGATGGGGAGATTTAGAGACAACAGCGAAGGGTACAGAGTCTCTTTTTGGGATAATGGAACAGTTTTAAAATTGACCCAGATGGTAAAGCATAACTGAATATACCAAAAGCCACTGAATTGTACATTTCAAATAGATGAATTGTAGAGTGTGTGAATTCCATCTCAATGAAGCTGTTAACAAAACATTAAACTCAGTTAGACAAGCTAGAATCGTAAGATCATCCAGGAAAGGCAAATCTATAGGGACAGAAAGTAGATTGGTAATTGGTTACCGAAGGCTGGGCATGGGAAGGGATTCAATGTAGACAGGCACAGAGGAGCCTCCTGGGGTGATGAGGTGACGGAGCCTCATGGGGTGATGGTTGCACAACTCAGTCCATTCATAGACAGTTGTAAAAAATAGTATCTTTTACACAGTTGGACTTCATTTATTTGCTTGTTCTTGAGATAGTCTCTTGCTACATGGCCCGTGATGGCCTTCACCTCCCCTGTGTAGTCCAGGCTGGCCTTGAACTCATGAACTTCTAATCTCAGCACCCTGAGTGCTGGATTACAGACATGTACCACCACACCAAGTGAATTTTATAGTATGTAAATTATACCTCAGTAAAGTTTTTGGTTTTTTTTTTTTAAGCACAGATGGGTAGATCCACCTTCAAGAGTTTCTGATCCATTCATCTGAATGTCTGGAGAATTTGTGTCTCTCACAAGGTCTCTGGTAATGTCGGGGGTCCTGGCCAGGGGACCTCACTTGGAGAACCACTGCTCTAAAGTAATGAAAAGCCAAGGAAAGGTGGAGCCTGCTTTCTACGGCTGCCCATCCCAACTCACTCCCCCAGTGAGACCCAGACAGTGCTAACAGGGTTGAGGAGCTGTCATGGACGACCCAGGAGCTGCCGGCTCTGATAGTCTAGCAAACATTCCTCAGCTTCAGACAGCGGCAGAGTTAATTTCAAGGCAGCCTCTCCACCATCAACTGAAATTGGCAGCGTAAATAGGAACCGCTGTTTATTTGCCACTTACCTCTGTCCTTTTCCGCTTAAATACTGAGAGGAAACTGAAGCCATTAGGGTCAGGAGAAAATTACAAACACGCAGCATCGCTGTGGGTGGGTGAAAATGATATTAGAGATGGGGGAGCGGCAAAAAAAAGTAAACAGAGGAAGGAGGGAGGGGGAGGGGAGAAGGAAAAATGCTTTGCACCAACAGAGCATGAAATAAAATAAAATTAAATAAAGATCTGTTTGGAGGGTGGGGAATCTTCATCCCGGGAAATACTGGTGGCACTGGGGGAGGGGAGAGACCCGCAGGTATTTTCCAAGCTAGACTAGGGAGAGTAAATTCTGCTATTTTCCAGCCTGATTAGTGGTTGGGCTGCTTCTCTTTCTCTCTGTCATCAGGAAACTGGACCAGGGAGGGGACAGAAGCCAAAAGCCCAGATCGCTCAAGGTGGGGGTGTCTCCCCCACCTCCAGGGTCTTGCTGCTCCCTTCCCAGGGCAGCCCTTCTCCTCTACCTGCCCCCACCCTGGCAGAATTAATTGGAGGCAAGAGGAGCACATTTATTGCCTCCCCTCCTGCTCCACACTAAATCTTGTGGCAATGCTTCTAAAAGTCAATAAAATGAGAAGGAAGACGCGATAAAATTAAGGTGGAAAGTGTGATGGGGAGAGGAAATGGGAATCTTCTTTTTAATTTAGCTTTAATTTTAATTTTTCTGTCACCTCTCCAAGCAGCATGCGTGCTGCTGCTGCAGTGGAGGGAGGGGACGAAAGACTGGCCTGTTTTTTTAAGGACTGGACGAAGCAAGCCATCCCGCTGGGCCTGGTGTGGGGGGCTGGGACCGCAGCTTGCAGGAGCCTCTGCTGGGAACAGGCGCAGGTGAAAGAGAGGCCTGAGGAAAGCCTGTTCTCCCACAGGGACACATCTCTTCCTTCGTGCTCCCAGGCCCCTGCCCAGTCCTAAGGGCTGGTTGCACCTGATGTGACACTCCCAAGAACAGGAACTATATCTCAGTCCTCTCTGTACCCACAGTGCCTGGCAACTGGCTGCAGTCAGGGCAACCAACAGTGGTGACAATGATGATGAAGGGTGGCTGAGCACTTGCTAGGTTCCAGGAAATGCCTGAAGAACTCTCTGTCTACTCTCTGATCCTATTCCTCACATCAGTACCAGGACATAGGCACAAGTATAATATCCGCAAGCTGGGAGTGGTGACATAGTGCTCTCCAGTGCTCTGGGAAGCTGAGGCAGGAGGATCACAAGTTCAAGCCCAGCCTGGGCAACTTTTTGATTTAGCAAGATCCTGTCTCAAGATAAAATGTAAAAAATGGCCTGGAGCTGGGATTCAGTGTGAAGGCCCTGGGTTTAATCGCCAGTATCACAAGTAAGTAAATAGCCTCAATTCCTAGAGAAGGACCTCAAGGACAGGAATGTGTAACAGTTGCCTATGGTCACAGAACTAGTAGGTGGGTAGCTAGCCATGAAAGACAGCACTGAGAATTCTTATTTAGTGAATGAATAAATAAAACTTGCCTAAGAATACAAATAAAGGAATAAGTTTACAAAGGCCAGCGGTTTTAGGTGCCCTCATCCTGCATGGGGACAGTGACAGGGCTCAGCTGTGCAGAGGCAGACGGGGCAGGCTGGTCCAAGGCTGTTGGGTCCTTCTTCTTGTCAGTAGGAGGCTCATCTGAGTCAGGCCATTCTTCTTTGTTTTGTGGTTTCTCACTTTTAGGAAGGACGAATTACCACTCTACCCTCATTTCCATCAAACCACAAAATAATCTCTCCAGAGGGGCCAACTAGAGGTTCCGTAGCTGCCGTTGCAACCTTTTCTTCAAGGACAGGGCCCTGGAGGCAGCAGCATTATTGATCCTCGCTAATCCCGGCACCAGCCAGGTGGCTTGAACCAACCTAGCAGGGCCACAGCTGACCTCCAGGAGCTCAGAACTGGAAGCTCTGAAGGTACTCTGCCACTGCTGAGTGCGGCTCACAATTTAAACACGAGATAAGTAAGGCTCAGAGGAGGGGACTTCCCTGGGTCACACGGATGCCCAGCAGAAAATCTGGGTCTCTTGGCCACTCTACCGTGAATCTGAGGCTGTCCTTCCACTTATAGGGAATGCATAGCCAGGATTTTTTCTGCTTCCCGCTTACTCCAGGAAGTTGGTAAGAGGTAGGTGTGGTGCTTTCTACATGCAGTTAGGAAAAGGACCTGAATGGTTTGGAATTGTCTCCAGGGCCATGTAGTAACATGGGCTGGGTCCTAGCTATGCCCAGGAAAGGTCTGACTGCTCACAGCTGAGTACAAGAAAAAATTGTTAAGCTGGGCATGGTGGTGCCTGCCTCTAATCTCAGCACTTGGGAGGCTGAGGCAGGAGGATTGCTGTGAGTCCAAGGCCAGCCTGGGCCCCACAATGAGTTCAGTACCAGCCTGGGCTACAGAGGTGAGACTCTGTTTCCAAAAAAAAAAAAATTGTTTTTTGATGCTTCTGCTTCAAAATGCTTTTGTCCATCAAGTCCAGGCTCCGACACAGGGCCCATGCTTTGCAAAATCTCTACCCACAGGGTCCCACTGAGCTCTCCCACCCGCCTGGTATCACTTGCCTGAACACCCCCAGCTCTCCAGCTGAACGAGACAGGAACAAAGAGACTTCTCTAAGGACCACTCCCCCAAAGATATTCTTCTCATTAAAATCATATTCTCAAAGCCCACTTCATGCCACAGTCAAGTGCACAGGAAGCATTTGCAAGTTTAAAAAGAGTAAGGTATCAGATACTATGTAGAATACAGTACTAATTATGTTTTGTTTTACATAGCTTATGGCTTTTCTTTTTTTTTAAGTACTGGGGATTGAAGCCAGAGCCTTTGCACTGAGCTATATCTATCATCAGTCCTTTTTTAAATTTTTGTTTTGAGGCAAGGTCTCCCTAAGTTGCTAACTTGCCCAGCCTGAGCTTGAATTTGTGATCCTCTTGCCTCAGCCTACTACAGCTTTGGGATTATAGGCATGCTCCACCATTGCATTTATTTATGTATGGATGGAAAAAAAGACTTAAAGAATATATGCTACAGTATTTAGTTCCTCATAACTCTGCATTTTCTAAAAATTTTATTAGGAATATGCATCCCTTTATATGTGTATAAAAGAAAGTTAGAAGTGAATTTTAATATTTTTTCTTTTTTGCAGTGGGGGGGTCAAATCCAGGGCCACATATATTCTAGGCAAGTGTTCTACCACTGAGCTGCACCCCAGCTCAAAATTCTGCCTTATTAAAAAGAAAAAAGAAGAAAAAAAAATGCCCTATTAGGATATATATATATATATATATATATATATATATATATATATATATATATATATATACACACACACCAATTCTCCTCTGGCTTGCTGGTTTTTCAGTCCATAAGCAGCCGCCAAGAACAATTCACAAGAGAGTGGGCGAGTGAGCGTATATGTGCATGTTGGGGCTCCCCACTCCCCCACCCTCTCCACTGACTGCTGTTCATCATAACCAGGACAATTAACCAGCCCCTTATTATTCACACGTCATGACTACTAATCACCCTTATTAATATCCATGCTTTGCAAAGTCAGGAGGCAGCTTGGCTCAGATGCCTGGAACTCCACAGGAATCCAATCCTGACCCCAGCACGTCCTCTCCTGTGCCTGGATCAAGCAGATCTGCCCCTTCCTCATCCCTCCACTGTGGCCACTGCCCAGAGCTCCCCTCCTCTGCCAAGTCTTTAGAGCCTCACAACCCCAGAGGGGCATCTAAATTCTCAACTTCCTCCACCACCTGATCCACATATGTCCCTTCCCTGGAATTGAAACAAAGGTCTCTTCCTATAGTTGATTCTTTTTTCTAAAATTACCCACTTGGTTCATAAAGTATATGCTTTACACCAGACAGATTAAGCTAAAGGCTAACTAAACTTTGTGATTACCCTCTTCAGCCATGCTAAGTGTCTAAACATGCTACTTGTTCGGAAGAACATATTAGCAGTTCTATGCTAAGCCCGCTAATGACAGCATTGGCCATTTGGCTAAAGTTACACCCATTGACTAATGCTTGATGTAGATTTACACTGTGTAGATTTAGCCCTGTTTTGTGATGGCAGTAGCGGCTCTGGGAAAGCCTGAGAGGAGCCACGATCTGTCCTGTCTGTGAGGTGAATCCAGAAGTCATCTTGTGTGTCACCAGAATTTGCGGTGCGTCAATGTGCCAATCCCCCAGAGGTCACAGTAACTTCTTCTCATTGGAAGTGAATACAAATTAGCCACCAGAGGTGTTGACGTTCACCTCCGCACTGGTGATGCTGTGGGTCAGGATAACAGGCCCAGCCCCACTGAAATAGACATGGGGCCACAGTTCCACTCTGGACCTGCTCATGGAACACACGAGGATGGAGATAAGAAAAATAATTGGAAAAAATATTTGATGCAGTTGCATTTATTGCAGCAAGAAATTAGATACCTTTCATACATACAACAGTGAGGGAGTGACCGAACAAAATGATGACCTATCAACATGATAGAATGCCACGTGGCCATCAGATGACAGGTAAGTGGGCTCTGCCACTTAGAAGCTGTGTGAGCCCATGACTGCTGAAAGCAGGAAACTCAAAGGAAGGGCAGGCAAGCCTGAGATCTATAGCTCTAGTTGGGAAACTGGGTTGGCATCTGGGCTGAGCCATTAACTAGACCACTGTACAGGGAGACCAACACCCCTGATCCCAGTGGTCCAGGAGACTAAACCAGGTCGCAGATGTGAAAGCCAGCACACAATGTTCACGGGGTACCTGCTGACTAAACTGCCCCCCGAAGGCAGTAAAAATCCAGAAAGAAGTGAAATTGAATTGAAATTGAAAGTGCATACTTTGAAATCAAAGTTCTTTGGAGTTAGTTCATATAAGAAAATAGACAAGGGGCTGGAGGAATATTTCAGTGGTCAAAGCACTTGCCTAGCAAGCTCAAGGCCCTAAGTTTGAATCCCCGGCACCACACAGACTGGGCATGGTGGTGCATACCTGTAATCCCAGCACTCAGGAGGCTGAGGCAGGAGGATTGCTATGTGTTCAAGGCCAGACTGGGCTACATTGGGACTAACCTGGACTACAGAGTGAGACCCTATCTAGAAAAAAAAATAAAAATAAAAAAGACAAGGGGCTAAGGATGTAGCTCAGGTGTTAAAGTGCTTGCCTCTCTTGTGCAAGGCCTTGGGTTCAAATCCCCAGCACCACATAAAGATTAGTTGAGCATGGTGGTATACGCCTGTAATCCCAGAACTCAAAAGAGTCAGGAGCCTGAGGCAGGAGGAATGCTGTGAGTTTTAGACCAGCCTGAGCTACGTAAGTGAGTTCAGAGCCAGCCTGGACTATAGAGCAAAACCTTGTCTCATAAAAAAGATTAAAAAAAAAACCACTATGAATATTTTTGTTAGAAAAGGGAATAAAGGAAAGAAGAGAAGGAAGGAAGGAGGAAAGGTAGAAAGGAAGCAAGACTCTCCCTGTATTTTGTCAAAGAAGGAAGGCTGTGAGCCAGTGTAATGTAAATCATTTTACCTGCATATTTCGGGCAGGTAACAGAATCTTTCTCCCTTGCATATCTTGTATCTTCATTCACAGACCCATGGTTGAAACACAGCTCCAAACACTTGACATAAGCCTGTCCCTCCGCATTTCATTTTTTTGGGGGGCGGTGGGGGTGAGGGACAGAGTCTGGCTACTTTGTTAAGTTGTCCAAGCTGTGTTTGAATTTGTGATCTTCCTTCCTCAGCCTCCCAGAATAGTGGGATTACAAACCTATGCCACCTTCTCATTAAGTGAGGAGAGTCTGGGGAGCACTGCTGCCCCTCTGATCTCTTCCAACATGAGCTTTTTCTGGGGGCGAGTGGGAGAGGGCTGAGAAACAGGATGGGCTTACGGAGGAAATGCAATAGGGTGAGAGGGAAGGGGAAGGAAAGATGGGATCTTGCGGGGAGGGGCATTTGTGTTCCTTTCCAATTTTTAAGCCTGTGGTTCTAGGGGAGAGGTAAAAGGTGGTGGGCAACCTTGAGGGAGCCAAGCAAATACAAGAATTTGAGAACATTTGAGTAATGACCCACCTAATTTAGCCCCTATTTGCTTCCCGGGAGATACATTCCACTTAAATTTTAGTAACCGAGAAATTTGGGACAGCTCCCTTGCAGCTGGTCCTACCCACCCTCTGTTCTGGGGAAGAGACCCCTGGCAACTTCCTGGGGTGCCCCTGCTTTCCCACTTGTCTCTACAAGGAGACTCCCCATGTGAGTCTGAGCCATCCAAGAAACCTAGTTTAGAATCACCTCCTCTTTCTCCAGGCCTTCTTGGACTCTCCCAGCTAGAAAAGCTCTGGTTCTTCCCTGCTGTCCTGGAAAGGAAATCTACCCAGAAATTTTCATACCTTCCCCCGCACTGGATGGCATCTTGTGCATCCCCCATGATGCCTTTCAGTTAATCAATCAATCAATGAGCTGAGAAAAGCAGTTGGAGTGGGGAGATGGGAGGTCATCAAATTACCCCTATTCCAGTTAATTGACCCTCCAGACAAAGCGTAAATTTGTAGCCTGAGACACTGACACTGGGACCCAGGAAGGCTGTATCCTTTCCCCACCCCCTTGGAGCAGGTCCCCGTCCCACACTGTCCTGCCAGGGCCACCCCCAACAAGAAAAGGGATCTAGAGAGAAGGGGAATCCCTAGCCCCTCTGCTACTCTTTTTTTCCTGGGACAGAGAGTTAGAAATAGGCACACGGCTGCCCCTCCTCCACTCCTAAGGCTCCCAAATAAATTCCTATCCGGGTCTTTGTGTTATAGCCCTCAGGCCAAGTTGAACCCATTCAGCTGGCCAGCTGGGAAGACAAGATGGACAGGGCTAGAAGACCCAGGTCATAATGAGCAGTAGGGGTGGTAAGCAGGGGCATCATAGCATCAGGAGCCAGGAGGGTGCACGTCAGAAACTCCACATTAACAGTCCCTCTTCTAGGCACAGACCCAATGGAGCTGGCATCACTGTCTCATAAAGACAGCTGCCCTTCCATGTCCACAGAAGCCTTGTTCCCAGTAGTCCAGGCATAAAGACAGACGAAGTGCTCCTCTGTAGATGAATGGACACAGAAATGTGTACACACACACACACACACACACACACACACACTGGAGTATTACTCAGCTCTTAAAAAGGATATTGTACATCTTGCCACAACATAGGTGAACCTAGAGGACATTATCATAATTAAGCCAGACACAGATGGAAAAATACTGCATGATCTCACTTAAATACTGATTTTTTAAAGAAGTCAAGTATACAGGTACAGAGGCAGAATAAATAGTGATTCTTTGGAAGGAGAAGAAAATAATCAAAGGATAAAAAGTATCAGATTGCAACAATAAAAAAGTCTTGCGGTTTAACATACAGCACTAGGATCGTAGGTAACAAAACTACATGGCATTTGGGATTTCCACTAAGTGAGTATATGAGTATATTTTTAGCTGTTCTTGCCACAAAAGCAACAACGGGGGGGAGGGTGGGGGAAGGTATCTAGTAATATGTGAGATGTTGGGCATGCTATTTTCTTTTACTGTAGTAACCATTTTACCACTTATATACACCTTAACATCAGTTTATGTGTCTTAAATATATGCAATAAAATTTATCTCTTAAAAAAGCCTGCTGGGATAGATCCCAACCATTTTAGTTTGGCCCTGAATTGTTCTGTGGCTTAGTAGTAGGAAGTAGGTCTGGCAGGGAGGGGCTGAGGACAGCATGAGGAGGAGTCAGGAGGTCACATGCTCCTCTAGCACCTGAACCCAGGTGGCCTGTGGAAAAGACGGAGCACAAATACCAGCACATGCACACACACTCCAGTTTAAATTGACCCTTCCCCTGTCTCTGGAGCTGACAAAACAGCCCCTATTCATTTTTGCAACTGGATTGAACCCCATAGCAGGGTACAGTAAAGGGAGCAAAGCAGATGCTATAAACCCATTTTTCAGATGAAGAGCAGACTAGCCAAGGAAAGTGAAACATCTGCTCAAGGTCACAGCTTCTAGAGCGAGTGATCATAACAATACTAACGAAATTCATAGCAGCTCACATTTGTCAAACACCCAGCCACAAGGTGAAGTGCCTTCCATGCATAGCACAATAGTTCCACCAAGGAGAAATTATTATCCCCATTTTACAGATGAATCAGGGACTTAAAGAGATGGTAGACGAAATAGGGACTTAAAGAGATGAAGATCTGGGAGGAATGGCATATATCTATATTCTCACCTACTCTGGAGGCTGAGCGAGAAGGATCCCAAGTTCAAGGCCAGCCTGGGCAAACTATCAAATCTCCATCTCAGAAAATAAAAAGAGCGAGGGATGGAGCTCAGTGGTAACGGGGTTGCCTCGCATGCGTGAGACCCTGGGTTCAATGCTAGCACCATCATGTGGAAAAGCAGAACAAATGTTAGATGAGTTACGGAAGCCACCGTCCCAGGCAGCCGACTCCACGGAAACTCCTGCAGGGACGGGACTCTCCCTATCTGGGCTCTTGAGCCTAACACTCAGGCCAGGCCCTGGCCACATCTAGGTATTCATCACTGGGGAATATATGTTAACTGTTCTCACTGCTCTTGCAGTCACCAGCCCTGGCCCCAGACCTTTCCTGTTGTCTCTTTCAAAACCCCTCATGCCTCTCCAGCCAGCCACTGGAGGTCTCTCTCCCCAGGTCAGGATAGCAGCCCTCAACCCTCCAAGGACTGGGAAGTCCACCTTCACCTCACTCCCCACCACCAGTAGCATTCAGGGGGGTGTGGTTTGTCCCAATGTTAGCCAATTTTTTATCATCAGAATAACTACCTGTGACAATGAGCTTATACAGAAAAAAAAAAAAGGTTTATTTGGTTCACAGTTTTAAAGATTCCATGATCAAGCGGGCTCACTGCTTTGTGGTCTCCACCAGGGTGCCAGGTGGCAATGGCCGGGAGTTGGGTGGTGTTAGCACAGCATTGCTCACCTCAAGGCCAGGAAGCAAGTGAGGAAGACACAGACTAGGACTAGAGCTCGGTGGTAGCTCATCTGCCTAGCATGCACAGGCCCTGGCTTACTCTCTGGTTCTGGAGAGCAGGGGAGAGAAGCACGCCAGGGTTCCCACAATCCCTACTGAGGGCCTATGTCCCATGACTTAACAACCCCCTACTAGGTCTAGACTCTCAAAGGTTCTATCACCTCTCAATAGTATCTCTCTGGAGACCAAGCCTTTAACACTCGGGCCTGTAGGGGAACTTCTTCAAAGTCCCTGAAGACCCAAGCTACAGCAGTCGTCTTGGTCTCCTCATTCGTTGCCTTAGTTTCTACACTGTGCCTGAAATGAGAAAAGTAGGAAAAGAGACTGCTGGAAAAGAGGTCAAGTCTAGGTCAAGTCCGCTTTCTACTTTCCTTTCCACTGAGGGGATGCTGGGGATTCCGCTCCTCTCTAGCTCCCACAGAGCCCCAGACCCCTAGAGGAGGGCTGGCAAGAAAGGATGTAGAGCAGGTGTTGGCACGGCCAGGCCCAGGTTCAAGACAAACATTTCTAACCAGGGAAAATGCTAAGGCCGGCTTCTCACAGAGCCTACTGGTGGAGGCTTGGAATCCCAGTAGTCTGGGAGGCTGAGGCAGGAGGAATATAAGTTCAAGCCCAGTCTGGCAACTTACAAACTCAGTGAGACCCTGTTTCAAAATCAAAATCAAAAAAATAAGCTGGGGATGTAGTTCAGGGGTAGAGCTCGAAGATGCTGGATTCCATTCCCAGCACTAGAGAGAGAGAGAGAGAGAGAGAGAGAGAGAGAGAGAGAGAGAAGAAAAAAGAAAGAAAGGGAAAGAGAATACAGGCTTCTTTCCAGGATGGGCCAAATAGGGTGAGGTTTCAGAGGTCTTTTTGCAATGCTGCCAGCCCCAGCTGCCTCCACCTCCAGGGCGTCAATCAGTCAACAGCAGTATTTATGGGGCCTGGAGGCAAGAAGAGATGCGAGATGTCACTTCTGCAAACTGCCAGAACAGGGGACAAACACCTCATGTTTGGCATTCTGAGTGCCCTCATGTGTCGTCTTATTTAAGCCTCCCAGCAATTCTGAAGCCTGATATTATTATCCCCACTGCACAAAGAATGAAGCAGAGGACTGTGTGACTTGCCCAAGATCACATGGCCAGGATGTGGCTAAATAAGGCTCCAAGTATCTCAGGCCTTTGGGGCCTCTGCCTGTGTCTTGTCCTCAGCCAAGATGATCCCTTGACAACACTTTCCTTTGACAACGGCTGGAAACATCACAGATACCCGCCAAGCCTCTGGGCAGGTAAGATGAGCAAGACTCACCTCCAGGTGGACACTGGGTTCATAATTCTGGGTTGTAGTGCTCAATGAGAGGATAGGCTTCCCCATGCCCACAACCAGGTGATGTGGCTGAGGCCCTGCAGGTGTGGCCAACCTCAGCCCTCAGCTCTACCCCCCCTCAGGACTCCCTGTCCCTTCTAATCCTATTGTTTCAACTCCAGCCACTGCAGGGCCCAGGAGTCAGGGGCGGCAGGCATATACCACTGTGTCCCCAGCCTGGCATCTGACAAATCCCAGAGCCTTTTGGTGAGCCCCATCTCGGTGTGAGGTTCAGTGGGATCTGCCTTCCTTTGAAGCCAAGGCCACTTTGCCCTCGGGCACCTTGCCTCTGGGAGGTCTGACAATTGGTCAATGCCCGAGTGCCACCTAGTGTCCTCGGAGGGCACCACAGCTCTGCTCTAGCTCAGCGACATCCATTCACATTGTTAGGGGCAAAACCTCCAAATGAAGGGTGAGGAAGCAGAAGGGAAGGGGTCTCTAGCCGGGGCCTGGGCTTTACAGAAGCCCTCAGGTTTAGGCTTCCGATATACCGGCCAGGTGGCGCTATTCCTCTAGCACAAATAGACCCCAGAATCCAGTGAGGACAGTCCTCCCAACCTGAAAGCTTTACTTGCTCACAGAGGACACCGCTAACAGGGCCCTGACCACCTAGCAATTATTAATTAATTCTAAGGCTCAGTGACCTTTCAAAGAGTTCAGTCACATTGCTTTATTTGGTGTTTAGTGGTGAAAACAAACTTTTAAAATCAGCCACTATTTTGATAACTCCCTTTCACCAGTTTTTAAACTTACCAAGAGCCTCAAATATCAAATATAGGCACTGTCAGGCCTCAGAGAGGCCCCACTGTGTATGAGAAGTCTGCTCTTCTACCTCAGTCAGTAGGCTGGTTGATTCGTCTCTCTCTCTCTCTCTCTCTCTCTCTCTCTCTCTCTCTCTCTCAGACAGGCTACCTGATAAAGTCAAATAAGGACATGCCCAATCAGGAAAGCCAAGTCTACTTTTGAATCCTGTCTTCATGATAGTTGTGTGACTTTCACAAATTCACTGAAGGTTGCTAAGCCTTACTTCCCTCATCTGTAAAATGGGGCTGTAATGAGCATCTCCTGTAATAACGATGTGACATACTCAGCTACCCAGCCGGAGAGTGCCGGCCACTGACCAGATCAGAAACCGCTGTTCTGCTCCTTCCCACTCACTCCCTGGGGTCCTCTGATGCCCTTGCAGCCTCCATCTTGCCTCATGCTGGCTCATTATCCACTCCTTAGCCGCAGGTCACCCGTCTCACTGCATCTCACATGTCCATTTTCTGTGGATCAGGGGCCTCTACGGCACTTCACCCAGCTAAGAGCCTTCCAGGGGCCTGTCCTCTTATCTTCCTCCTCTGAAAGTCCTGTCCACTGCTGAGGCCACAGCTGCATGTGACTGCTAGGAAAGCCCACCTTGCCGCCCCAAGGCTGGACCAGCCAGGTTGACACTCCTGTCAAAACATGTATGCACTGTCTCTCCTGGACCCCTGTTTTTCTTTCGTGCGAAATAATACGGAAGCTCTAACTTGCACAGTTGGTACAGGTATTATTACAGAAAAAGGACATTTACAAAAGATCTTTTAAGGGTGTAGTGCAATGAATAGGATTTATTACGACCATAGCTTGCAAGCCCCAGTTGGTGTTCGAAAATATGTCCAAGGAAGACAAGAGGAATCACAGCATTCCCCGCTGAGCACCTCTACCAGACACGGTGGGCAAGGAGGCAGAAAACAAGGTGGCAAGAGTTGAGCGACAGTGAAGAGTGGACAAGGCCCAGGCAGGACTGAGCCCCCAACCTACTGAAGTGTTCAACGTGCCGACGGACCAAGGGTAAGAGGGTAAAAGAGGCTGTTCTTGCCTCCGGTGGGGACAGGAAGCAGGGCAAACAGGATTGGGGGTGAGGGGCGAGCAGCCTCTTTATTAACACAATTATTTTATTTGCCGAAAGGTAATCATCCTAAGTGAGGTCAATGCGGCTGGCACAGGACCGGCCCTGCAGGCGGCTGGCCCACGTTGCCTTGGCAACGGAGGCCAATGACTCCCAGCAGCTGGAGGCTGGAGGCTCCTAAGGGAGAACCCCCCCAAATAGCTTCTCCTCCCCCAGGGAGGGCTGAAGGAGACCTGCAGGCATTCGAATCCCCGCTCCTTACCCAAGACACAGATAAGAGCCTTGGAAACACCCCAGCCTGGCTTTCCTGGGGAACATCCATCTGGAAGAGTGGGGTCTTGGCAGCTGTCTCATTTCACCCCATCAAAGTCCATGGTAGAAGAGATGAGACACTGCTGACCATCCCACAGAAAGCCAGGGATCAGGGGAAGCAGAGACCTGCCCACAGGCACACAGCTCACGAAGGTGAGGGGGCTGGGGCCAGACCTGAGGCACCACTGGTGCCTTGGAGCCAAGGGCTGTGCCCACGGCTGAGAACAATTAGACCAGGACCTTAGATAATCAGAAAGCTGATATGGAGGAAAAGACACTAACTGGAAGTCAGAGAGGCCTGGGTTTGAGTCCCAACTTCCCCATTGCAGACCACGTCACTCTTCATCTTGGCTCCGAGACTCAGCTAACCCAGTGCATCGAGACTGACCAGTCTCTGCGAGTTTCAGCCACAACTAGGATGTGTTTCCTCATCTGTAACACAGGCAGACGCAGCCCTGCTCTGGGCACCCAGGACCTCAGGGTTGACTGGCAAATTCACTGCATGGTCATCAGAAGCTAGTTCTGTCATTTTCACCCAACCCACAAAGGATGTCGGTTGTGCAAAGGGACAAAACATACCCTACCCTCAAATCCTTATCACCCCAGAGAGAAAGTCCAAGGAGCCTTTCAGCAAAACAGGCCAAGGAGGAAGGGACACCGCCAATCTGCTTCGATTTTGCCTGTGCCCACGGTGTCTATCGCCCTCTGGTGGAGGAGTGATACATCACAAGGAACAACTGTACAACCAGAGGGATGTCAGGTACACGTGGGAACATCAGGGAAACAGTTGAGAGGGGACAAGACTTGTGTTAGGCCTCCTGGAAGGTGCGTGTTGAGGACAGAAGTGGGAAGGAAGGCATTTCCAGCAGTAGAAACAGTTCTAAGCAAGCTACAGATAGATGTAGGGTGTTAGTTAAGGGGTAGGGCAACGGGATTTCTTTCTCTTTATTTATTTTTTTTTCTTTTTTTGCAATAAAAATTTAAAAGGTCTAAGAGTAAGTGAGAGCTGGGCATGGTGACAGACATTTATAATCCTGGCACTCTGAAAGTCCAAAGCGGAAAGATTGCAAGTCTGAGCCTAGCCTGGGCAATTTAGCAAAGCTTTGTCACACAAAAAAAATTTTTTTAATCTTACATTGGGTGTGGCAGCACACATGTGTAATCCCAGCACTCAGGAGGCTGAAGCAGAGGGATCACCATGAGTTTGAGGCCAGCCTGGGCTACCTAGTGGGCTCCAGGCTGGTCTTGGACTCAAGGCAATCTTCTTGCCTCAGCCTCCCGAATGCTGGGATTATGAGCATAGGCCACCATGCTCAGATTTATGTGGTGCTGGGGAACTGGACTCAGGACCTTGCACTTGAAAGGCAAGTGCTTTAACTGCTGTGCTATCCTCCAGCCCTGTCGCTTTTTTTTTTTTTTTTAAGAGGCCAGGGATATTGTTCAGGGCAAAGGTCTGAGTTCCGTTTTCAGTACTGGAAAAAAAAAGGGGGGGAAGTGAGATCCAGATTAGGGCTGATGGAGGACAGTTTTGGCTACAACATCTGTACTTTGTCCTGTAGACAAGAGGGAGCCACTGAAGGTTTCAGAGTGGAGATAGGACATAACTGACATTAGAGAGCTAGTAGAGTTAACATGGCTATTGGGGCCACCAGTTCCTGGTATGCTGTTACTCCCTAACAACAGCAAAACTCTTGCCTGGAAAAACGCTTCAGAAGCCATTTCCTGGCCACTGCCCATTAGACCTCAAGCTGGTCAGTCCCTGCCTGAGTACAGAAGAAGCAGGCAGGATGAAGTCATGTGCTCTGGGTTCCACCCCAGCCTTCTCCCTGTCAAGAACCTATCAATAATTAAAAAGCAATGCAGGCCAGGCACAGTGGCACAGACTGCAATACAGGCTGAGGCATGAGGATCGTAAGTTCAAAGCCAGCCAACACAACTTAGCAAGATCTTGTTTCCAAAAAAAAAAGGATGCTTTGAAGGGAAAGATATGCAGGTCTACCTGAAATGTGGAAATGCAGGGCTTGAAGGTGGTAGGGAAGAGGGCGGCCAGGGAGGGAGCCCATGCACTGAAGGCCTATGCAGCTCCCTTTCCTTGGTGGTCTTGGCGGGAGTGAGGCAGTGGCTCCAAAGTAGTTATTCCTGACCCACAAGAAAGAACCCAATAATTGAAAGAAAGAATAGTCCGAGGCTTCAGAGTTCTTCATACCAAAAATAGGGAAAAGCCCAATTCAGTGGCACAGGCCTATAATCCTAGCACTCTTGAAGGCTAAGGCAGGAAGACTGCAAGGTCAAGTTCATTCTGGGCACCTTAATGACTTAGTGAGATCCTGTCTCAAACTGAAAAAAAAAAAAAAAAAAAAAAAAAAATTAAAGCAATGGAGAAGTAGCTCAGTGCGAAGACCTTGGATTGAATCCCCTGTACCACAAAAAGAAAGAAAGAAAGAGAAAAAAAGCAAGGAGAGAAACTGAGGCCTCAAAGGAGTCACCTGCCTCCTCTCAGGGGGATCACTCTGGCCAAACGTCTCTGGAAGGTATTCTGGAGGCCTCTGTGATGTCTTGTCTTGGCCTCCCGTGATATACACACTCTCCCACACACCTCACTCAGTCTCACTTTCATGCTCCTCCGTTTTGAGAGATCTGGAACACCAAAACATACACAAAGATGCAAAACATGTAACTTCCCATTTTACATTCATGACACAGCAAAGCCAGGAGGGAGTGGGGAATTGTTGTGGTTAGGATCTGGAGTATCCCCCAGAAGTCTCATGTATTTTAATGGAACCATGTGATGTTGGTGGATTGGGGTCTGGTCTGGAGGGGTGGATTACAGTTAAGACTAAAGGCGTGTGAGTTAGGATTAACCGTGTGTAGTGGCCACACCTGGATGCAGGAGGGACTGGTTACTGGGCGGAGACCTGAAAGGATACATAAGCTGCACCTGCCGTCCTGGAGGACTGGGACTAGTCTCAACTGGACTCAGCCTGCCTTCCTGTTTGTGATATCCTGAGAAGCTGCTTCCACCTCTGCCTCTGTCCTGTACTCTGATTGGTACGGGCCGCCCCTGAATGGATTGTGGCCATATGAAACTGTGAGCTAAAATAAACCTTTCCTAAATTTATGGGTGTCAGGTATTGAGTTACAGCAACGAAAAAGTAACTAGGACAGTAAGGGGCCCATGCACAGAGCTGGCACAATTCACCCTTACCTTGAGAGACCCCAAGGGGGACCCTGGCAGTCAGGAAAACTTTTGAGGGAAAGCTGAGTGGTGTCAGGGAAAGCTCTGGAGGGTCCCTCCCAGGATGATTCCTGGAGGGTAACAATGACAGTAGGTCTGACATTCTTGGACAACAGGCTTCTGGGACCGAAAAGGGACAGAATCAGAGACAAGGTGAGAGATAAAGAGACAGGGAGATGGCTCTTGTTGCACAGTGGGACCTGGCAGTGGTGCTCAGGGTGCCGGCTACAAGCAATGAGCTCAGCTCCAGCCTCAACTTCATTCAAGAATCTCAGGCGTGGTCACAGCAGCAAGAGAGATCAGAGTCCTGAGGTGGTACAGGCAGGGAGGGCCAGGCCAAGGAGGGCGTGTGTGGGACCCATGGCACATTGTGCGGGGCTCTCAGTACCTTTTCTCACAGAGAAGAAAATGGGGACAGAAGGTAGAAGGCAGACTCAGCTATTTCAAGGAGACAAACTTGGCCCACTGAAGCTCAGAAACACCCTAAAACTCAGCCTCCAATCCTCTCCACATCCCAACAAGCCTCAAGTGGGATACCAAGAAGAACTCACCAACCAATGAGACCCCAAGATGTCTGAACCAGGGCTGTTCCCATCATTAGCTGGAGAGGGTCTCAGCATAGGAGATACAGCGCCTTGTTCTCCCCTTTGGGCCTGACTGTCCTGAGGGATGGGATGAAGGGGTCACATTGTCATCCCCAAGTTCTCTGGAGAAAGGGTGGAAAGAAGGAAGCAGCAAACCAGTGTCTGCTCCACATAACTTATTAGCACCCAGGCAAGATTAATCAAGCCCAGAAACCTCGAGCAGACCCCTAATTAGTTGCTGCTGATAACTATATTTGTCATGCTCTCCAATTATTCCACTGTAAATTTCAGAGTTTAATTGCACCTTGTTCTTCATTGAAGTGTCACTGTTTGCACACGCTCCCCTAATTCTTTAGCAAATTTGACAAAATTCAGCATTAAATATAGATTATCTTTAGATTTCCATAATTAACACAACCAAACTGTCTCAGGCCTAAATATTTCTCCCAGCACCATAAATCTGGCCTGTCCCTGGAACCTAGAGAGCTGCTTCCAGCTTTCCAGCAGAGGCTGTAGGGAGAACACACATGTATATCCATGAACTCACATGACACACCTGTGCAGGGCTGGGGCAGAGGGTGGGGTGCGACTTCATTGAGGGCACACACCCAAGGATGTGTCCCATTACCTAGATCAGAAGAAGGTCCATCCAGACGTCCACCCTAGGGTGTGGGATATCTCTGCCTTGTCCCCGAGTTCCAAAGTCCAGTTCAGGCTGAGCTCGAGCTTTTGCAACAGGGCTAGAGGCAAGTGGCTTGGCCCACACCCAGCCCAATAGCCTCCCAACCTCATGAAGGCCAAAGGTCCCTGTTTATGACTTCTGCCCTATCAAGACTGTCTTTGATGTTTAATATCACCACAGGAGCATGACCTAGGCAGACACCAATGCCACCACACTATCCCCTTTCAGGGTACCTTCACTGCAGCCTTCACTTAGCCCCCATCCCTGGGCATTTCAGGCCAGTAAACACCCATGAACCTCTAAGCACACCCATCCGAGGCTTTTTAGTTCAGACTAGGAAAAGGGAAGGAACTCGTGCCTTCTTTCCATCAGGTTTTTAAATTTCCCCACCTAAAAAGCCAAGTCTAATACTCCAACAAAGTTCACAAGGTGTTCCATTTAAGGCAAACAGGAACAGCGGATAGGGTAGGGGTGAAGAAGCCCAAGCCCTTTCAGAGTACTACCCAGTCCTTGGCCCATCTCACGTCAAATCTCTGTCCCACGACAGCCATCTCAGAGCACAGAGCATCAGTATTCAGTGCAGGCCATGCCTCCACAGACACACAGGAATACATATAGATACTGAGGCACAGAACATCCCACAGGCACCCTCAGACACAGAGACACTGCAAACCCAGACACACAGAGAGATATTCACAACAATGCCCATGTGTCTGCCCAAGCCCTGTAGAAAGATGGGGACAGTCAGACTGGCATATACTCACTTCCCCAGAAATCCACAGGCACAGCCAGGGTCTTGCTGCACTGACGGGCCAAGGTAGGCTGGGGCCCTATCAGAGCTCCCACCCTGTGGCTACCCCTTATCACTCGCCAACCCTGGCAAGTCTCTGTTGTCCTGGAAAAGCTGTGTTGATAGTTAAGGGGTTGAAAGCTGGAGCAGGCAGTAAAATGAGGGACCTCAAAGTGTACTCGCAGCAAATTTGGAAGAAAATCAATGCCTTTTAATGAGATTTGATTTTTTGCCATGATGGGCTTGGCTAATGGTTATGTGAGGGATCTCTGGGTGCAACGTTCAAGGAAACGAACAGGGCACAGTGTGCAGAGCTGGGAGGGACTAAGGAGTAGGGAAATTCCAGGGTCAGCTGGCGCAAGACAGGCAAAGATAGGGCAAACAGACAGGCAGGGTATCAGGCTGCCATCCAGTTCCAACCACCAGTCCCAGAGAGGGACTCTGAGCTGGCTGCAGTACCTACAGTGGCTTAGCTGAGGGGTGGACCCAGGAGGCTGGACTCTCAACCCTCAGAAGGAGATGAGGTCCTCCAGGTCCAGGGCCTGGCAGGGACCAAGAGCAATTGGAAGCAGGAAACTGAGTCCAAGGGTGTACAGCAACTTAGGGTCACTGGCTTCCAAAGATGGTGCGTGGCAATTTTCAGGGAGTTAATTCTGATCACTGCACATTACTGAGCACTGTCCAGGCCTAAGCACCCGTTACTGTCATTCTGCAGAAAACCTTAAGAGAGAGGGGCTTGCTCAGAAAGTGAAGAAAACTAGAACTGCATTAAAGAAATGGCTCCAAGCAACTCCCTCCACCAGTGAGGGAGTGGCAGGGGGGCATCCAGACCACAGCCTGTCGGTCCCGGTGTCTGTGCTTCCGCTCACCCTGCCTCAAGCAGCACGTGGCAGGCTGTGAAGGCACCATGTTTTCATCTCTCTTCCTCCCAGCAGTCTCTACGATCCATGGGTGGCTTCGCACGAGTTGGGTTCAGGTCCCAGGGTGACAGAAACTCAGGGGACCCTCTGCCCAAGCTAGACCTCAATGTACAAGACTTCCCCAGGCCCCCAAGCCCCTCAGCTGCAACCCTGCCCACCCCATCCCGTTGACTGGACCTCTGAGCCATTTCCTTCCTTACCCAATCATGGAAGGGTTCCAAGGCTACCAGCTCCACCTTCATATCCTCTGCCTGATGCCCCTGTGCAGCACCTTACTTGGACGGTCAACTTGTATTTCTCTTAACTTGTATTCCTTTAATGCCAGGGAGCTTACTACCTCCAAAGTACACCATTCCACATCTGAAATCCTGTTAAGTCTGAATGAACTCTCCTGTTACTGGCTCCGTTTCTGTTTTCTGGGTCACTCCTCTGCCCCAAGAAAGCCACTTTGTGATCTGAATACCACAATCACCTGCCCCCCACATGGACACCAGAGGCCTCTATTCTTCTGGCCAATCACTTCTTTGTTCCCTCAGTTATTGCAATGATCCCTCTCACATCATTTCTTCTCGCCTACCAGTATCAGCTGAATTGTTAACAACACACAGAAATGGGTAATGGCCGTGGTGCCAGACAGATTTGTCCCCAATTTCTTGGCTATGACACCAAAAGCTCACATAACAAAGAGAAAATAGATCAATGGGATTACATCAAAATGTAATTCCTCTGTACATCAAGGGGTACAATCTTCAGAATGGAAGAAAATGTTAGCAAATCACATATCTGATAAGGGGTTAATACTCAAAATAGATAAGAAACTTCTGTCAAGCCTAGTGGCAAAGGCCTGTAATCCCAGGGCTCTGGGAGGCTGAGACAGGAGGATCAAAGGCTTGAATTAAACCTGAGCAACTTAGCGACTCAGTGAGTCTCTGTGTCAAAATAAAAAGTGTTGGGAATGCAGCTTGGTGCAAAAGACCTGGAGTCATCCACAGTACCAAAAGAAATACATAAATTTATTTTTATTTTGAGATAGGGTCCCCTTAAGTCTTCCAGGCTGGCCCTGACCTTGAGGGCCTCATGCCTCATCCTCCCCAGTAGCTGAGCTTACAGGTACTATCACACCTGGTGAAAAGCAGGATCTTGAAGAGACATTTGCATGGTCATGTCCATCACAATAGCCATGTGCTGGAAGCAACCCATGTGCCCATCAGTGGGTAAATGGATAAACAAAATGTGGCATATTATTCATTCTTAAAAAGGAAGAAAATTCTTAGTACATGGGCGAACCTTAAAGATACCGTGCTAACTGAAATAAGCCAATCACAAAAACACAAATACCATTATGACTGTACTTACATGAGGTGTTTAAGTTGCCAGACTCGGGGAAGGAGATACAGCAAGGTGGCAGAGCACCTTGGCAGTGCGTGCGAGGCCCTGGATTCAATCCTCTCAGCACTGACGGTAATAACGACAAAGTCAAGACAGGCTCGGTGGTGCAGGCCTGTCACCGTAGCACTTTAGGAGTTGAAGTAGGAGAATTCCAAGTTCAAGTCCAGCCTGGGCAACATAGCAAGACCCTATTTCAAAATAAGAATTAAAAAAATGGGCTGGCTAGGTAGCTCAGTTCGAAGGCCCTGGGTTCAACTACCAGTACAGCAATAATAATAATAAAGTCAAACTCACAGAAACAGAAAATGCAGTAGTGGCTGGCAGGGGTATGTGAACCACTGCTGTTAAGAGGAAAGCACATGGTTTTGTAAGGTGCAGAGTTGTTGTCTTCCAATGTACAGAATCTCAACACTACTGAACTGGCTGCTTAACGATGGCTAAAATGTAAGCTGCACGTGGTAGTGCATGCCTGCAATCTCAGCACTTGGGAGACTCAGATAGGAGGACTGTCGTGTATTTGAGGCCAGCCTGGGCTACATACTGAGCTCAGGACCAGCCTGGACCTGGACCAGCAAGATCCTGTCTCAAAAGAAAAGAAAAAAAAGGCTACAATGGTGAAATCGACAAAAACAATAATATTTGCAATCAGAGACTTGGGATTATTGTTAACTGTGATTTCCTAGCTATGTGACCTGGGGAAAATTGCCACTTGCCTCTGCGTCTCAATCTCCCTAAGTCTACAAGAATAATTAGAACTTAACTTACAGGGTTGTTGTGAGCCTTGTCTGGATGACAAATCGGATGTTATGTGTGGGACATGGGTGCTGCTGTCACGCTACTCAGTGGAACCACATTCTGGAATCCACTATGGACCCTGCAGTTAGGGCTGCTGTCAGTCTGAGCTGACTGCCCAGGACTGACATGCCAGCCTGTATCCTCACTGCCTCCCTGCCCCATTCCTTCCCACTGTCCTTCCTTGCCTCACTGCGGTCACACTGGCCTGGTGGTTGAGCCTCAGGGCATCAGGAGCACCCCAACAGAGGAATGTGGTGTTTTCACTTCCTCAAATCCTGTCAGAGGCCTCACTTCTTCCCTTCAGGTCTCCCTTAAAGGTCACTTTCTCTGTGAGTCCTATCCTAACTAGGGTATTTATAAACCAACCTCCCATGACTGTGGCCATTCTCCTCTCTCCCTACTCTATATTTTATATAACACACTGTATAATTCCCTCAATATTTTTTTACTTGCTCACTACTATATCCCTGCCTGGAACATAGTAGGTGCTCAATAAATGCTTGTTAACAGAAAGCATGAGCTAAGCCTCAGCCTCTGTTCTCAGAGGGCCTCATCTTCCAGACTGACTCTCATCCTGAATGAGGAGTGCAGCTTTAAGGAGCACCATTCACAGATCCTGGCTGGGGGCAGGGAGCCTCTCATTTCCTGCAGTGCCTGGCTCCCCAGCTGCCATTCTGCCTCGGCCTTAGCACCAATTCTGTTCATCAATACCAGCCCTAGGCAGCCACACTTGGACGCCCACCCTGATCAATAACCAGCAGCTGCCATCGATCAGCCCCCAGGGTAATGGGAACCAGGGGAGAGGCAGGAAGAGGAACAGGCATGGAGTGCAGACACAGGCCAGGAGAGGGAAGAGTCCCAGGGAGCCCCAGGGGCCTGACCAGGGCACACAGATAGGCCAGCAGAGGCAGAGGTGAGGAGACACTAGTCCTGAGATTAAAGGCTAAGAGGTAACCAAAGAGAGAGACACCTGCAAATGAGGATCAAGAGGCCCCAAGTTATGAATCAGGCCAACAGCAGGGTCAAGGACATCTCGTCTCCAGTCCCAGAACAACCCTGAGAAAAAGCAGTTACTGGCTCCACCATACAGGGAGAAAAGTAAGATCAGTGATTAAGAGACTCAGAGGTTAACTAAGCTCAGAGATTAAGTGACTCGTGCAGGGTCTGTGCTTGGAGATTTAGCAGCAGAATCAGGATCCGAAGCTCCTTGCAGCACCCCACAGCATCCCACCAGACAGGTCACTGCCAGTCTCCCCTCCTGGCACACCACCCATACACTGCCCACGGCAGCTGGGGAGAGGTGGCCCGTGCTTTCCACTGGGATGCCCCACTTATAGCTTGTCAAGATCAGCGGAGATGGAGCGGGGAGACGAGGTGAGGACTGCATGAGGGAGGGGTACAGATGTCAGCAGTAGGCTTCCAAGGTGGGAGGAGGGCTCATCTGGACATTTCCCCCACCTCAGCTCCACCCTCCCTTCCGTCTCTCCCTTTCTCCCTAACCCTTCTGACGGTCACAGAGTGCCCTTGCACAAAGTTACACATCCCCTTCGAGTTTTCTATCGTTAAACCAAAGCTCAGTCTCAGTGCCTACTCCAAAGTACAGCAAGGATTCCATGAGATGAGGCTTGTGTCACTGTGAGGACATGGAAAACATGTAACAACTGTGTGAACCGTCATCACTGTCTCCACACTACTCCTGCTCCAAGCTCTGGGCTTCCAGGTCCCAAACCCACCAAAGAGACATTGCTACGAGTGTGTGTGTGAGAGGTCAGCCTCAGGGCTCAGACTAAGGCCACGCTCAGCTCCTTGCAGAGCACCGGCCCCTCACTGTACTCCATCTATGGGCAGGTAAGGCCTGGGAGCAGACAGTTGCAGCACAGCCCAGGGCCAAGGGGACCAATTCTACAAAACATACCCTCAGCAATCAATTAGCTCCCCTGTTCAAGAGAATCAAGAGTAACTGTGGTTGGGGGATAACTTGTGGCTGGGGGACAACTTGTGACTTGCCTTCTCTGTCATTGTCCAAAAGTTTAGGTCAAAGCTGGCTGGAAATGTGCTGAGGGATTTGCCCCTCCGGCCCACTACAGAGACGGGGACAGGGAGGCAGTCAGTCTCCAACCTTAGGACACATTCGCTTGTCCCCACGTCATCCGAACACCCAGTGTATGCCTGGGCCTGTGCTGGGACCTGGGAATACAAAATGAGTGATGCTAAGTCATGCCTTGATGACCTAAGGGTGGTGGTGAGGGGTGGCTTATGTGTCTTCAGAGGCTTGTAGGGAGAAATACAGGGGACAGGGTGGGGCCTGTACAGCTACCTGAAGGAACCAAGCCCACTGTCTTTCCATTTCTGCTAAGGAAAATTGTTTGGACCATGGAAAGTTTTCTGAGGTTGTAGATGAACCACAAAATTTACCTCTTTTCAGGGGCCAGGAGGCTAGAAAGGCCAGCTTTAGAATTGCGAGGAGAGAGCCTAGGCCCGGTCCCTCCTCCTGGCCCATGCAGCTAGCGAGGGGATCCTTTGAAATGAAATACTGCGACCAAGAGGGCATAAGGCAGAGCTAAGGACAAGATTTCTTTAGGAATCCTTCTCTGAGTGTGTCAAGAAGAATCCGGTTTAGAAGCAGCCTCTGCAGAAACCAAGGTGTAAATCTCCTGATCTCCATTTGGTGACCAGATCCCTTCCCCAAAAAGCTGACAAATAAGGTGGGGGACACAGAGCTCATGCCCTTTCCTGCTCCTCAGAATATCCTACACTGCTTCCCCTCCACCCACTCCAGCCCACTAAAGTTCTGCTTTAAAAAGCTAATGCTAGCGGCTGGAGGAATGGCTCAGCGGTCAAAGCCCTTGCTTATCAAGTGCTAAGTCCAGCACTAAGTACCAGAGTTTGGTTCCCCAGCACCACATAAACCGGGCATGGTGGCACATGACTGGAGGCTGAGACAGCCTGGGCTCCATAGTGAGGATAGAACCAGCCTGGGCCATGGAGCGAGACCTGGTCTCAAATAAATAAAATAAAAAGCTTTTTTCTTCTAATTTATTTATTTATCAAGACACGGTCCTCCTTTATAATCTAGGCTGGTCACTATGTAACCCAGGCTGGCCTCAAATTCACAGCAAGCCTCCTGCCTCCGACTCCCAAGTGCTGTAACCATGAGAATGCACCACCACACCCAGTTTATGTGGTGCTGGAGAATCAAACTCAGGGCCTTGAGCTTGCTAGACAAATGCTCTAACCGCTTCCAGCCCAGAAAATGTAGTCAGAAGTTTTTCCCATAGTAAAGTAACTATTGTTACCAATTACTGAGAGCTTACACTTTAGGGGGGATACTATGCTAACTCCCTGCAGGGCATTGTATCTTTATTTTATGAAGAAGGCAAATAATAAGCAAGCTGCCCAAGGTCATCCAGCTAGAAACAGATGAGTGACACCAGAAGGGCCGTGTTCACCCCAAGTCATGCAGTATTCCAAAGGAAGGAAAAGCATCAGGGTTGGGATTCTGTAGGGTGAGGGGACCGCACCTAGGGTTACAGGTTGAAGGGGAAAGGAAAAGGACAGGATGCCCCAGAGCCATGTTCCCTGACCACACTTGCAAAACCTTCCAGAGAGGGGAACAACTATGGCTTTCTGGTGAGTGGCCCACCTCTCCCCAGCACAAAGGCCCCTCTGTACACATCTGGAGCACAGGCCCGGCAGTGGGGACAGTGAAATGGGGGTGGGTGGGAGCAGAATTTTCTGAAGCACCTCCCCCAGCAGGATGAGCCAAAGACCACCAGGGAGGTGTTAATGAAACAGGGAAGCTGTGAACAGACCCAGGAGTGATTCCAATCTGACACCTCCACTCCAACCCCCACCAGTAATGAGCTAGGACCTGCCTGGCCCTGTCCCGAGGGGGAGGGGAGAAGCCCTTGGGTATCTGTAGCCTTAGAAGCCTCCTTTCATCATCACCACCATCATCACATTATTTTCATTGCAATAAAGAGCTCCTATTTATTGAGCACCTACTGTTCCCAGGCACCATGCTCAGCTTGTCTCTGGGTCCTAGTATTCAATCCTCACCTATGAATCTTAAGACTGTATGGTAAGTACTATTCCTATTTCCATTTTATTGTATTTCAATTATTTTGAGTCAGGGTCTCTCACTGTAGCCCAGGCTGGTCCTGAACTCACTATGTATGTGCTGGCCTTGGACTCACAGCGATTCTCCTGCTCAGCCTCCTGAGTGCTGGGATTACCTGGTTTACATGATGCTGGGAAACTGAACTCAGGGCCTTGTGCTTGCTAGGCAAGTGCTTTAACCTCTATGCCATTCCTCTAGCCCCTCATTTCCATTTTATAGATGAAAAAACTGAGGCTCAATTGAGGGCCTAAAAGTGCAGCCAATGTCGGGACCCAGTTCTGTCTTATTCAGGGGTCTGTTCTTCAACATTTTGGTGCCATTTGTGCCTGAAGACTGCATGCGGAGGAGGGTGCTGGCGGGGCGGGGGTGGGGGTGTGGGGGACGACAAATAAGGGCAGCACAACCACGCGTCAAGGTTCCAGAACTGGGATGGAGGAAGGGTGGACAGGATCCCAGCCCCAGCACCAAGCCTCACCATCTCCCTGTCTACTCTCAGATTCTCCATGATTCTAATTTCACGTGTGCATTGCAAACTGGGCCCGGGTTTAGAAAAGGCGGAGGGTGTCAAGGAGCAACTCTGGCTCCGCCAACTGCCTGGGGAAGGAGGGAGACCTCAAGAAGTGCAGAGGGATGCCTGCAAAGGAGGGGCTGTGAAGCCCTAGGAGTGGAGTCCCGTGTTTGTAAACATCATTAATCAGGGATTAGCAGATGGGCATGCTAATTGCACCTGTGGAAGTGAGAGACCTCAAGGTTGATTACATTTACAAACTGTAGGGATCCCTGGCGCCTGGCCCTGCAGGAGCTGGTGGGGATGTCTAATTTAGGAACCAGACTGGAGGGAGAGAGATTTGACAGTTTAGCCTCCTGCTAAAAAGATTCCAGCCCAGGGGTGGGGTGAGGGGGTTAAGGTGTGGCCTCTACTCAGCTGCTCTGAGAAGCCCAAGTCAGCCTCAAATCTTTTGGAGTCCATCTCTTCTGGGGCATGGAGGGTGATTAGCGGAAGGGCTGACAAAAAGGAATCCTGCAAATGTCCTTTCAGCACCGTCCCCCCCTCCCCCATTCCAACTCCCTTCAGCAGCGGTCTCGGTAAATTATTGTGTGCTGTAGCTGAAGGGCCCTAGAGGCTTTGGGGAAACTGAGACCAGGCCAAGATGGAAAAGCACAGCCCAGTGCCCTGACCTCAAGATCTGCCCCTGGCTCTGTGAGGACCCACCAGACATGGGGCTGAGGGATTTCTATGTAGGACCTCTTTTAGTCCATACTCTTTTTTGAAGCAAATGCCACTGTTATCTTTTCTTTTCTGCTGCAGTACTGGGGGTTGAGCTCAGGGCTGTGTACTGAGTTTCATCCTCAGTCCTTTTTCATTTTTTAAAATTTTGAGAGAGCTTGTCAATAAGTTGCTAAATTTTCTAGGCTGTGCTCAGACTTGTAACCCTCCTGCCTCAGCCTCCCAGAGTGCCCAGATTACAGCCAAGTATGTGCCATCATGCCCAGTTTTATCCCCACCTTTATAGACAATAAAAACTGAGGCTTGAAGCTGGGCGTGGTGGCACATGCCTGTAATCCCAGCACTCAGGAGGCTGAGACAAGAGGACTGCCATGAACTTGAGGTCAGGGGCTACACAGTGAGTTCAGGGCCAGCCTAGGCTAGAGTGAGACCCTGTCTCAGAAAACAAAACAAAATCCTGAGGTTTGGAATAAAAGGGATGTGACACTTGCACAAGTGGCAGGCCACAGAGCTTGAACTAAACACAAGTGCTGCTTTACAGTCAGGGTCTGCAGTTAATCACTGCTGTTTCAGCTCGGACTTACCCCAACCACCTTTTAGGTTCAATGTTTGGTGTAGTCGTAGAGAACAAAGCTCCCATCTGTATTGGAATGGAGGGAGCACTAGGTAACTGCATTTGTTCCCATAAAGTGTATCAATGTTCTCCAGAGAAACAGACCAAGAGGAAGTATGTATACATGGATAAAGAAATTTATTATAAAGTATTGGCTCATGTAGTTACGTAGGTAGAAACGTCCCCAGGTCAGGGCAAGTGAGCAAGCTGGAGACCCAGAGCAGCAGGCATGGTTCTAGCTGGAGTCTGAGGGCCTAAGAAGGAGGAAAGCCAATGGCAGAGTTCCCAACCAAAGGCCAGCAGGCCAAAGAACTGCAAGTCCAAGCCAAGCATGGTAGTGCACACCTGTGAATTTAGCACTCTGACAGTATGAGAGAGGAGGACTGCATATTGCAGTCCAGATCCCCAGCAACTTAGTGGCTTAGCTAGTTTCTGTCTCAACTTAAAAAAAAAAAAAAAAAAAGGCCAGGGATGGAACTCAGTGTAAAGGCCCTGAATTCAATCGCCATCTCCAGCACCACAAAAAACCGTCTAGGGGCTAAGTGACCTCCATATATGCCCTCTTTTACCCCATACTGTGGTCTTTTGACAGCAATCCTTTGATGTTATTTTCTTCTGTTTTCTTTCTTTCTTCTTTTGAGGTACTGAGGGGTTGAATCTAAGGCTTTGCAGACTTTAGCGTACAGACTTTTTTTTTTTCCACATTTCTAGGGACCAAACCCAGGGCCAGACACATGCTACGCAAACGCTATAGCCCAAGCTAGTCCTAAATATGTAGGCCAGGCTGGCCCTAAACTCATGGCAGTCTTCCCACCTCAGCCTCCCAAGTACTAGGATTAAAGGCATGCACCACCACACCTGGCTTATGTGGTGCTGAGGAACTGAACTAAAGGCTCTGCTATTGCTAGCCAAGCACTCTAACCACTGTGCTATTCCTTCAGCCCCACAAAACATTCCTACACAATTAGGCAATACTCTCTCATTTTGTCTTTCTTTTTCTTTTTTCTTTTTTCTTTTTTTTTTTTTTTTTGAGACAGGGTCTTGCTCTGTGGTCCTGAAGTCACTATGGAACCCAGGCTAGCCTTGGACTCACAGCTATCCTCCTGTCTCAGCCTGCTGAGAACTGGGATTACAGCCATGCACCACCATGCTTGGTTTGTGTGGTGCCAGGGAATTGAACTCAGGTACACAGCACTTGGCGGGCAAGCGCTATTCCTCTAGACCCTCATTGTATCTTTATAGCCTCCCTATTAGGAAGGGGGTAGATAGGGCCAGTAACAATGGCACTCTCCCCATTTTACATATGAGGAGACTAAGAAACCAACTAGGCAGAAAGTCATGGGGCCGGGACCATGCATTTTCCAGAGGCCTTTAGGTCAAGATGAATGCTCATCCTGACCTGAGCATTCAGATATGAGCTCAAAAGCATGGGTGGGAACGTGCTTCCAGGTGGGCTCAGATGTGAGAAGTTGGCTCCAAGGCCAGTGGTTCTCAAACCCAGTGGCACAGTATCCTTGACAGCTTTAAGAAACACTGGCATGTGGCTCCTTCTCTGGAGATATTACTGAATCATCTAATACCTCTGGGCATCCGGAATACTAAAGATTTTCCCCTCCCTGACCCCTTGGCTCCAAAATATGGCTAAGGTTAAAAATCACTATAGTAGACTCTTGAACAGAAGTGGGGTGGGGGAGGCTGCCTAACCTGTGTAACAGTCAGGGACGGGCCTCAAGATGGGGAAATGCTGTGGGGAAACAGTGCTTATGGAAGGGGTTTTGTTCAGATTCTTGAGAGGAAAAACTTCAACTTGAAAGTGATATTAGGCCCTTCTTAAATTCAAATTTGGTCCTAAACTGACATTACCATTAGAATTCTAAGATAAATCCATTCTGATATGGGTTTCGGAGGAAAGAGGGCATCATTTATTAAGCATACAGGAAGCACCACGTTCCTTTCATTCTATCTGCCTACGAGTCCAGGAAGATACACTGATTCTGTCTTCAGCAGGGAGGAGCTGAGGCTCAGTGTGCAGGGAACACACGTAAAGTCACATGGTGTTTGGATTACAGTGTAGGAGCTTCTGTCCACTGTACCCTGCCCTGGAGCGGTAGTTCTCCACCAGGGATGACACAGAACAGAAATGCCTGGAGAAGTTTCAGTGCCATAATTTGGGATGTCAGGAAACAGAGTTCCTGGCATCTGGAGGATAGACGTCACAAATGCTGCTAAACAGCTCCAACACTTGGCACAGCTCTCACAGTAAATCATCTGGTCCCAATGTCAGCAATGCCAAGGATAAGGAACAGGAACAGTGCTCTAGCAGTTCTCAGTCTTGCACATTAGGCTCATTTTGGGAACTTTAGAAATCCTGATGCCCAAACTAGGCGCAGTGGTGCAGGCCAAAAATTCCAAGTACTTCGGAGGCTGAGACAAGAAGATCACAAGTTCAAGAGCTGGCCTAGGCAATTTAACAAGCCCTTATCTCAAAATTTAAAAAGAAAAAGAAACCATAAGAAGGCCTGGAGATGGAGCTTGGTAGGACATCCCTGTGACCACATATACAAAAGAACTCCTGATGTCAAGCTCGTACACAGACCCATTGGATCAGACTCTCTGGTGGCTTATTGTTTGTTCTGAAGGCTGTCAGGGGTTACAACACGCATCTAAGACTGACAGCCATCCATCTACACTGTTTGTTCTGCTCCACTTGTGGAACCCAAATTAAAAAAAAAAAAAAGCATGTCTGTCTGGATTTCATAATGAATGACAAACCTATCCTTACTGCCTTGCAGACTCAAAGAGGAAGCTTTGGCTCTTTCCATGAGAGGGACTGAGTGATAGATCACTTGGGACGGGTACACTGGGGGCTGGGTGCTAATTTTTCCTGACTAGTAAGGACAGCCAGGAGTTCCCCTAGGTGACTGCCAAGGTTCTCCTAAGCTCTGGACCAACGAGCAAGGCTGCCACCTAATGGAGGAATCAGACAGTTCTTTCAATTTGTTGATATCCTGCTGGACAGGTACCAGCTGAAGTTTTATTCGATCCTCATAATAACCCGTGAAGTAGGTGCAGACCAGGGTCCTGAGGCACCGGAAGACCAGCCTAGCCTACAGTGACCACCTTGGACTACGGCAAAGCTATGCTTCTCCTACTGTCCACCAAAAAAAACCACACACACACACACAAAAAAAAAAAAACCCACAAAAAAAACCCACAAAAAAACCCTCAGAAAACTGACCTTCTCTAGTGTCTCCTGCAAAGTCTCCTGCCCCACAAACAGGGGCTCAGGCGCACACACAGGCAGACACTCCAGCACATCAACGCCTGTGAGTAACTGCGTTCACATCCTAGACAGTCCAAGTCAGCCCCCTTTTTGCCTCTTTTTCTGATCCTGAAGATAGTTGTGGGTCCTGAGCCAATCTGCGTCCTTCAGATGTAACCAAGGGCTCTTGAGGATCTTGAAAAAGTAGTTTTTTCTTCTCTGCAGGGAAACTCTTCCTCTGGCTAAAAATGGAGTGAAGAAGAATTCCTGCACAGAGAAATAAGGGGAAGGGGACAGAGGAGAGAGAGAACCATGTACGGGGGGCCTGACACATGCCAGGCACCCCTCATTTCACCCTCAAAAGGAGGTATTTTCCTCAATTTGCACACAGGTTGAGTAGCTTGCTCAGTGTGAATCAGCCACAGAACAGGAGAAGCTACACCTGTGTGATTAGCGGGCAAGGAGAAAGGGAGGTAGACTCACCAGTAGCCACAGACACATTCAAGGACTCCAGTCCAGGAGGCAGCTGGCGCCCAGGCAGGATAGTAATGAGAAGCTGGCAGGAGGCCTGTACTTCCTGGGACAGACCAGAGCCCTCATTCCCTGTAGGGAACAGGGCATAGGATTAGAGAACTCCACTGGACACTGAAAAGCCACAGAAATGAACATCTGACCACAAAAAGCAGCCACATCTACCTACCTAGCACGAGGAGAGTAGGCCGGTCCCAGAGGAACTCCAAGCAACTAATGACAGGAATCTCGGAGGACTGGGACATCTCAGGTGCTGAACAGCTCACTGTGCCGGCCACGAGCCAGCCTTGCCCAGTTTTAGCCTGAGAGGAAAAACGTCATATCCAGCTCAACAAATCCTCACTAGAGTTCTGAGTTCTGGCTGAGCAGGAGCCCAGACTTACATTCAGAGATCCATTCCATTAAAAAAAAAAATTATTGGAGAATTTACAAGGAGTACACCCTCACATACAAATACAACAAAAGTGCTCTAGTTTTCTCTAGAAATTTTGATTCCCCAAAAGATACACTACACAACCAGGTCTAGGGTTTTTGGGCCAGAGGGCTCCAGGCCACAAGCCTGCCTGGGCCAGCCTTTTTATTTCTTTATTATTTTTGCAACAGGATCTCACTCTGTACTCCAGAATGGTCCTGAACTCACTATGTAGCCCAAGCTGACTTCAAACACACACCAATCCTCCTGCTTCCACCTCCCGATTACTGGGATTACAAGTGTGTACCACAACCATCTGGCTTATGTGGTGCTGGGGAATCGAACACAAGGCCTTGTACTTGTTAGGAAAGTGCTGTAACTGCTGTGCTATTTATCCAGCCCAGATCCAGTGAATTTAATCAACTTTTATTAAGCACCTCAACCTGGCCAGCTTTTGCTCTAGACCGTGCCCTCTGACCCAGCTGTTCACGGGAGAAGGCTAATGTGATGACTGGAGTTTTTGTAAGTGTGGCAGCGTTTGCTACTTGTTTAGGGGCTGGAAGAGAAGAGAGAACCCCTCTCCGATGGGTGTGGCCAGAGTTCTTCTGACTGGAGCTCCCAGTGAGAAAATGCAACACTTCTAGATACATGTTGTTCAATATAGTAGCCACTAGCAACATGTGATTATTATATAGTTGAAATGTGGCTAGTTCTAACTGAGATGTGTTGTGTATAAAATTTCTTAAATGGTGGCCTGGGGTCACAGCTCAGTGGTTACAGTGCTTGTTTAGCATGTGCAAAGCCATAGGTTAAGTTACCCAGCACCACATAAAAATTAGCCCCTGGCTTGTGATACACACCTATAATCCCAGCACTTGAGAAGTTGAGGCAGGATTGTTGCCCTGAGTTCAAGGCCAACCTGGGCTACACAGTGAGTTCAGAACCAGCTTAGACTACAGAGTGAGACCCTACCTCACAAAACAAAACTGTTTTAAAAAGGGATACAAGTTACTTTAATACTTAAAATGATCTTATGTTGAAGTGATATTTGGTTATATTGGATTCAACACTAATTTCACTTTTTAAGAACTTTTCAGGGGCTGGAGGAATAGTTCAGCGGTTACAGTGCTTGCCTGGCAAACACAAGCCCTAAATTCAAATCCCAAGCACCACACACCGGGCATGGTGGTACACACATATATCCTAGCACTCCAGAAGCTGAGGAAGGAGAACTGCCATGAGTTTGAGGAGTTCAATGAGTTCAGGATCAGCATGGAATACACAGCAAGACCTTTTGTCGCAAAATAAATAAGCAAAAACATGGGGCTAGAGAAATAGCATAGAGGCTGAAGCCCTTGCTCAGCAAGCTCTAGGCCCTGAGTTTGATTCCCAAGCAACACATAAAGCTGGGCATGATAGCACATTCCTGTAATCCAGCACTTAGGGAGGCTGAGGCAGGAGGATTACCGTGAGTTTGAATACAGTCTGGTCTCCTAATGAGCTCAGGACCAGTCTGGACTGCAGAGACCCTGTCTCAAAACAAAAACCTTTCAATGTCGCTACCAGAAAATCTAAAATTATATGTGCATTTTTCTTGACCCAATCCAGAGCTCTCCCTTTTCTCTTTTTTTT
>PVKB01003039.1:0-149325 GCA_004027205.1 Ctenodactylus gundi | reverse complement strand
GACTGTCAAAGGACTGTGTAAAAGGAGTGACGCCTGCAAGTCCCTACCTTCAGACATGACTCCAACTGTGGCCTAAAACTCCCCAATGGGATTCAGAAGGCCGTAGGAAATTAATGCCAACACACCCTCTTCCCTGCCCTTTAGCCGTCCTCGCGGGATCGCGGAAGCTAAGCCGGGCTCTTTTTCTACTCCTTTCTCTCTCGCCCCCACCCCCATTACCTGCAAAAATCCGGCCAGGTCATCAGTGGAGAACACGTCCATCACCTCCATAGCCCCCGCGCTGGCCTTGCTGACTACTGGAGTGAGCGGGCAGCTGCAAAAATTCCCCAGGTGACGCTTTAGGCTGGGCAACCTCAAGCCCCGCAACCCACACCTACCCTCGGGCTGCTAGGGACTCAGGGATCTAAGTTCTGGCGATGGGGAAGCCGGGCTGAGGCGGTACCCAAAGGCCAAAGTGCTTAAGAACTCGGCTGCGCCTTCTGGTTGGGAACGTGGGGGAATAAGGGACATCCGTGCCTGTTTCGTCGGCTAGTGATAACTCTGTCCACTCCAAGGAAGTGAGCAGAGCGCAGCACAGCACCAAGATTCCGAGGATCTTGGAGCCCCTCCAGGATGAGCCACAGCTGCCGGGGGTCGTCGCCTGGGCTCGCCTCCCCGGACTCGGTGCAAGGCCGGGGGCGCAGCGGGGTCACCTCCATGCAGACGCCCTGGTGCACCTGGTATCGGCATAGGGCGTCCAGTTTCTGCCGTCTGAACCGCTGAACTGGGATGTCTCGGGCTTCGGCCGCTCGGAGCAGCTCGGCCCGATCCCCCTGCAGACCGGCTCTGCCGGCCTGGAGCAGGAGCCGGGCCACGCCGCGGCGGCCGGCCTGCAGAGCCAGCCGACACGGAGATAACCCAAACAGAAGCTCCAGCCGCGGGGTCGGAGCCAAGTCATCCAGCCGCAAGCGCCTTAGCTCCTCCCCACCAGGCCGCTCCCCACTCCGCACCGCTCGGGAGAAAAGCCGAGAGACGAAGCGACCCGAGTAACACGAGGTCGCGCCCCGGATAGCCGGGAACAGTGGCATGGCGGCTGCGTGCCCTGGAGTGCCCACCGCCAACATATGGCGAGGAGGACTAACGGCTGCTCTCACTCCGTCTCCTCAGGCAGGGACGGCCAGCCCTGACTCCCCACTTCAGAACTGCCCGGGTAACCCAAACCAAGCTACACCAGCTCCCGCCAGGATGCCCACGCCAGTCTTCCGCTTCCGGGGACCAGCGGCCCCACCCCCTGCCTGACGACGCACTGCGCATGCCTGGCTGTGCAACATCCCCTCAGCGCCCCCTGCAGGGACAGAGATGCAAAAGGCAGGCGGCCTCCGGCCTCCGAGGCGGTGCTGAAGCTGAGGCCATCTACTGCGGTCGCATCCTGTTTAGCTCAGATTCCTAGTGGCTAGGGTACTTTTTCACACACGTACTAGCAAAGGGCTTTCTTGTTCAACCAGCTGAGTTTTGGTGCCTCCCTCCCCACATCTACCTGCTGGTAACAGACCCCAGAAGCATCTCCTTGTCAGATCCCCATCACCACTCAGCAAGACCCCACTGTTATTTCCCACCCCTTGCCGCTGATTCCCTTCAGAAGGGACAACTGAGTCTGCTGTGCTCCTGTGGAGAAGCAAAATGATGCCGTGGTCAGAGGGAATGACCAGGCTCGTTCCTCAGTGCTTAGACCCTCAACGATCCAAGCAGGAGCCACCTTTGCATCCCCATTTCCTGTGCTCCTGCACTAAGTTGTGTGTTGCCTGTACAATGCTGCCCGCTCTTGTGGGCCCCCTTAACCTTGCACACCCTGTAATCTTTAACTTCATCTTCGGCAAAGTTCTTCCTTTCCGCTTTCAAGCCCCAACCCACTCCATTCCTGGTCCCTAAGGTAATCCATAACCCTGGAGGGATGCCCCAGATCTGCTCACCTGGAAGGAATTGAGACACAATCACTTAAACCATGGGGAAGGGGAAAGAACTGAAACACTCCTGAAGCCAAGGTAGACTGGTTGTGATTTTCCTTTTAATTATCACCATGAAAGCTACTGAAGCCAGGCTCTTGTAGTCTACTGTCATAGTCTGAGTGGTGTGATGACTACTCTCTGGGGGAGGAAGGAAGGCAAGATCGCAATGGAGAGCTCGGAAAAGGGGTGGAGGGCAGTAGGGCAGAGAATAAAGGAAGTCTGGAGCCCTGGACAACCATTCCAGTGGGAGGTGAGGGCCTTTCTCTACCACCTCAGTATTGAAGGGAACACGCCAGGATGCAAGAAGATAGGGGGATATCCCCCTCTTGTCTACATCCCCAGATGAAAGAAAAGAGACAGGCAAGCAGACAAAGGCCAGGGAGTCCAAGAAGGGAACCCAGAACAAATTAACAGGTAAATCAGGGACCCTACCTCACCCAGCCCATTTTTTCACATTTGCATTGGAAATAATTTTACAAGATGATTTAAAAACCTCGAACAAAATTTTTAGCCCTTGGCGGGACTGAGGTTAGAAAGGGGGATCCAGGGGGTCCAGAAATCAACACCTAAAATCCAGAGGCAGGGGCCAAGCCATGAGGGGTAAGGAGGGAAGGAGAAGCTCTCCACAGGACACTAGGTCACCTGCTCCGTGGGCCTCATCTGGATGTCTCCAATCTGTGGAAGGTACAGGGCTTGGGGTAACCAGCATCTCCTCGACCCCTAAGACTTCCCTGCATCCCTCCTCTGGGGATGGCTGGGTTCTTCCAGGGGGTGGGCAGTCAAGGCCAGACTCACCTGGACATGAGGGGGACAGCTGAGGACGTAGATGACAGCCTCAGCCACATCCTCAGGTTTGAGACACTGAGAGCACCGAGGGAAAGGGTCAAGAGACAAGGGCAGGCAGAATGGACCCACATGCCTTGCCCCACTGGGGTCCTCTCCAGCAGCCACATTCCCAGCCCAGCCCTCCAGGGGAGTGACAAACTGGCCAGAAGGGACTATGAAGGCCAGGATCCTTTCTGTCATCACTTAGGGACCAAGTGACCTTACTGGGCCCAGAGGGATGCCCCACCTTTATGCGCTCATAGGTGGCAGCTGCTCTCTCAGGGTCCTTGTCATGGAGTTTAAAGGCGAACTGTGTCTCCACCAAGCCTGGAGAGATGGACTGGGCCAACAGAGAGGGCCTGCTTAGTGTGAGGCTTTGCCAGCCTTGAGGAAGTTGGGGGAAGAGAAGGAGGCCACAGGGCCCAGCTTCCTAATGAAGGATGCCCAATGTCCAGCAACTAACCCCTCCCTCCAAAGCTGTCACCAGTAATGATTACACTGTTCTCTACTATCTATAGAACCCTTCCTGTATGTCAACTAAATGCTTTACAACATGCTCCTTAAAGACCCATAACTACGCACATATCATCAATTCCATTTTTCAAGTGGGAAGACAGGCTTGGAGGGGTTAAGTGATGTGCCCAAAGTCATGCGCCCTTCAAGAAAGGATCCCAGAGTCCAGCTGCTGTGCATCTGTTTTCACACAATCCCTTGCTTTCCCTTCATCTCAATCCACTGTGTTCCCTCCTACTATCTACTGCTAAGTCATCGGCTCCTGGATGAGCGAAGAACCTCAAGAACTGAGCAGACCATACAAGCAATAGCAAAGCCCAGGAGTTCTGCACTGAGTCCACTCCCCGGGGCTCTCTGAGGCCCACCCGGGACATGGGCTTGCCGGACAGCCTATATGGGAGGGAGGGCCAGGCCACAGCCTCACCGTGGCTCGGATGTGGGACTGAGCCTCCCGAAGCTCTTGCCTCAGTCCCTCTGTCAGTGCAGTGACGGCATACTTGGTTGCGGTATAGAAATGCATCACACCCTCATGTAGGATTCTGTGGCCACACATGCTGCATGGGAGGAGGGAAAAGAGGAGAGAGTAAAGCTCCACAGAAAATGGCAGTGCCCTCTGCTGCTCTAGTTCACATCACCTTACCCAGAGGCGGACAAGGGAGCCTTCTAACGGAGAATTCTGGTGGCTGTCCACATAGCCCATGGAACCTAGCCTCTGCTAACCAATGGCTCCTGAAACCTTCCTCTGCCTGTAAGTGGTCCCTTCAGTGACTATAAAACATATTGACCTGGTCATTCAGGATTCCAGGAGTCTCACCAATTTTTTTTTTTTTTTTTTTTTTTTTTTTTTTTTTTTTTGAGAAAGGGTTTCGCTCTGAAGTCCAGGCTGGTGCTGAATGTAGCCCAGGCTGGCCTAGAACTCATGGCAATTCTCCTGCCTCAGCCTCTCAGGATTATAGGCATGTACAACCACACTAGGCTTATGTGGTGCTGGGGAATTGAACTCAGGGGCTTGTGCACAGTAGGCAAGCATTTAAGTGCTGAGCTATTCCTCCAGCCCGAAGTCTATTTTATCTGCGTACTCACTTATATGGTTCTCCTGGGGGATCTCTAAGGGCCAGCGACAGCCTTGCTCCCCCTCAGAGTGGAGCTTCCCTGAGGCAGAGCCTGTGCAACCAGGAAGGCTCATCCCAGAGACTGGGGAATGGAGATGCTGTGTCCCAGGAGAGTCCTCAGGCCTTGGTTGCAGAGGGAAGGAACTGTACCACCTGCTCTAGCCAACCAGGGCCTGGCACTTGACATTTTTTCCTCACCAGGACCATTCTACTTGGGTGTTAAATAGGGAACAATTTTCTATTTTACTACCATAGAAACTCAGGTCCACTGAGGTTATATGCACTGTAGCAGACCATCCAACATAGAGGGTAAGGGGTAACCTGAGTTCCACCCACCAGCCACCCACCCTCACCTGTTGATGTTAATGATGTGCCCATCATCCACATTCCGCTCCTTCATGGACTGGTAGGCTTCCCGTGTACAGATGCTGAGGGCCAGCACATTCACCTGCAGGCCAGGGAGGGCAACGGTGTGTTTGCAGCTGATTAGGTGATGAAACTACAGTGCACCAGGTTAAGAGGGGTGGTGTGGCATTCTAGTGACTGGACAGTGTCCATCCAGGTCCTCCCAGAGACTGACAATAGGCCTGGAGCACCCTGCATTCTATTTATGTGGCCCCTCCTGAAAAACTGCTACCTCCAACTGAAGCACCTGCCTCTGCTGGCTGATCCCTCAATAGGAAAGGAAAACCCACCCCCAAACCCACCTACTCAGGAAGCACTCTGGCTTAGCCATCACCTCTGCTTTAGGGAAACATCTCCTTTTCTTCCCCAGACAGCCAACCCTTTTTAGTGACAGTGTCCCTGCCCCTACTCCCTCCCAAACTAAATTTTTTTCTAAAATGCGTAATAATTTCCTTTCTTTAGCCAGCGGTGGGGTGCATGCCTGTAATACCAGAACTCAAAAGGCTGAGATGGGGGGATTGCTTTAAGTTCATTCAAACATAAAGACGCAGGGCTGGGAACATAGCTCAGTGATGAGGGTACTCACCTACCATGTGCAAAGCCCTGGGTTCAATTCCCCAGCACTGCATTTAAAAAATCAGTCAGGATTGGTGGCATATACCTGTAATCCTAGCACTCTGGAAGAATTTCTCTGAGTTTCAGGCCAGCCTGGGTTACACAGTGAGCTCGGGACCAGCCTAGACTACAGAGCAAGATCCTGCCTCATCCTGCCTAAAAAAAAATTTTCTTCAAGTACACAGCCAGCTACCTCCTCTGTTCCAGTTCCCTCTGTTGAGACTGCAAATGAGAAGGTGGAGGCCATGCTCCTGCCTTTTGCACCTGTGTCTGCCCACGCCCACAAGGGTAGGGTCACTTGCCACTCCCGCTTCTTCTGGCCCCACCCTTCATGCACAGAGGCCTGAAGCAGTATCTGCTGAAGCACCTGCCTGGCCCCACCCTTCAGCCTCACAGGCCATGAAGACTAGCAGAGATAAAGCTTTCAGTAGGTCCTTATGCCTCTGCTGGGGAAGAGACGGGCTTGATGGCAGATACTGGCTGATTCTTTTTATCACTTCTCAGCCAGGCATTAGGTTAGAACACCCTCAGTGTGAACCTGTCTCTGCTCATGACGGCAGCAGGAGACAGGTACTGGGATGTGTGAGGATCTGGGCCCTATTTCTTACCCTTTTAGCACAGTTAGTTTGTGGGACAGGTGAAGGAGAAATGGATCCCCCTGGATCACGTGATGAAACCTCTTCCGGGTCTAGGGGGGCAGGGATGGGAGGAAGATGCCTCCTAAAATGATGCTAATAGAAATCCTAATGATCAAGTTGAAGGGGCATTTAGGGGTACAAGTCCTTCATTTTACAGACTGGCAAGTTGAGGCCTAGGTTTAAGAGACCCCTTGTAGCAAGTGAGGGCCAGAAGGCTTCCTAGAAGGCTATCTAAAAACTTCATTTTTATTGTTCTCGGTTTTGTTTCCAGACCCAACGACCTATTATAGTATATCTATTGATATCAGATATGAAAAGGATCAGAAGGAAAAAGAGAAAATCCCATTTGGACATTGCTTCCCACTTTTTAGGTTGCTTTTGTACCCTAACACAGCCCCGTAGTGTACCCAGAAGCTGAAAATCCATATCCTGAAGGCTGTATTTGGCCTCTATACTGGCTTCAAAACATATTTAAAGGGTTGGAGAAGTAGCCCGGGGGTAGAGTGCTTGCCTCCTAACATGCACAAAAGTTCAATCTCCAGCACTACCAAAACAAAAACGTCGAAACAACAATAACAGAAAATCTTCCTTTCCAACACGTGTACATTCAATACCTGGGAAAGCTTACGGCTGGAGCTGTCTCAGAACAGAAACACAAAAATCCTTGCCCTCGTGGAGCTGCCATGTTAGTGAATAGGACTCATGAGGCAGCACATAAAAATACAGATCATCTGCTTCTCTCAAAGACACTGTGAGACTGGCCACACTCCTGGAGAGCAAGTCTGTCAGATTTAAGCAGCGGCCACCCTTTTTACATAGCCGTGTCTCTGCCACACTCTACAGACCATACTTGACCTGTCTTACCTTATATTTACTACTTAGCCTCAGGGGACACTGGAGTTTTCTACCCCCAACAGTGATGATATAGGTGTGCTCATCCCAATTAAATGTGACAGACTGAAGATCAGAGACAGTAAGTCACAGAATTACTGGCAAGGATACTTGAGGACATCATCTCTGCTTCTCTGTTCCTTTCTTTCCATGATGCCATGTTCCCAAGAATCCCACACAGTGCTGACACACAGGGACATTTGATAAACAGCTCTCTCCCTTACCAAACTTTCTTCCAAACTGAGGACAACAGCTAGACTAAAAACTACCCCCAGGCCCTGAAAGGAAAGGAAAGCTGAGAAGATATGGCCAAGCCTCTGCTCTCTGCCTTTATGGTAGAAGAACTCCTAAAGAGTGAGTCAAGATGTACTCAGTGGAAAGCCAAAGCTAACTTCTACTAGATGTTCTATTCCCAGCCGCCTGTGTTCTATTCCCAGCCGCCTGTGGCTCACAAACCCTGGTACCGCTCTCCCCCCAGGCCTCCAGACCTGGAGCCCTTACATTGAACATGTCCTTCCAGCCGCTGGTGCTGCCCGAGAGCAGAGTGTCAGGCCGAGCCAAGCCGGCATTGTTGATGCAGATGTCCACACCGTTGTGCTGAGAGCGGACAGCTGAGAACATGGAGAGAATGTCCTCCTCATTTGACAGGTCACATCTGTAGGGGATCAAAGTCCCGGGGTAGCCTGCACTCTTACATTCGGCAGCCAGCTCCTATGAAACCCAACAGGGGTCTAACTGGGGTGAGCTGCTCACTCCCACACCTCCCCATCCACCCATCCTACTCCTCTTCCCCCATCACCACTCATAGAACTCTCTCATCTGGTAGCCACCTTGGTGCCACACAGATGCTGGGACCTCCCATCCTCAAAGCTAGTCCTCTTTGGTCAAAATCGAGGGTTTGAGGGTACTCCGTGAGTAAGGGAAGGGCAAAAGTGAGAGGATCAGTGGAGGAAGCTCACATATAAAATTGTACATTTTCAGTTCTAAGGGAACAAGGACAGAGATCCTGGAAATTGTGGGAGAGCTCTTTGCTACCTCTTCCTCATCAAGAATACCTCCTCTACCCACCGGTAATAAGAGGCACCCCTTAATCCTCCTTGTGCTTTTCCACCAGTAACAAGAGTCCCTGTGTCACCTGCCCCAGGACCTCAATTCTATCCTCTCCCCTAGTACCATCCAATCCTTCCTACAATGGCTCATCTCTGAACCATCACCCTCCCCTCCAAACTAGTTTGACTGAGCTCAAAGGTACAGTCTCGTACACATCTTTCTGCAGAGCCCAATTGTCCATTCCTCCTTCCCTCCCTTTGGGAAGGCTTAAGATGTCAGCATAGATACTTTCTCTAACTCTTGGCATAGATCCTGTACATCTGTCTTCTGAGAGAATCCAGAAAAAGCAGAGTCGCTGAGAGATGGTTGTGAAGGGAGCTGATACCCAGAAGCAGGAAGAAAACAGGCTGAGTGGCCTTGGGAGCCAGTGATCGGGCAATTAAGTCTTGTGAAGGTGACTGTGAACATGTGTGGCAGGGGGAGGGTGCAGGGCGCCCTAGAGGAAGGCCACGTTGGCCAGCTGCCCTGGCCTGGAGCCCCTTCCTCCTCCCAAACCAAGCTAGGAATAAAGGGCTTGGTCAGGTGACTGAAGAAATTCTTCACTGTTTTAACTTTCTGTGAGTTCAAACTGTGCACTCCTCTGGGACTCAGAAGCGTCTCTCTACCCAATTTTACCACTCGTGACCACCTAGGGAAAATGGTTTCTCTCTGTAGGAAGTTAGATCCCCAACTCTGCCTTAATATCAATCAAAGCAGATTGTGGACCAGGAAGCCTCCAATACTACCTCCCTCGCCTGCCCCACTAGCATGTAACTTCCCATCCTCCTGAAGACTCAAAGTCCCCCATTAGAAAACCAGAAAGGAGGCACTGAGAATTTCTTTCTCCCTGTTACTGCCTTCTCATTGTCCCACCTGTGCCACTGGACTATCTTCCCCACCTGTCCTCAAAAATGACCTGAAATCATGGCAGTCTCCTCATAGCCCAGGCATTCACTCTTCATGACATGGGAGTGATGCTGGGGCTGAGTGAACAGCCTCGGGTTCCCCCTGGGATTCAGGGATCCCCTTTCCTGGCTACTGCGGGAGAGGGAAGAAGCAGAGAAAACAAGAGCAGTTTTAGAATTAGGGAACCTAGCTGTCTAATTCTTGGCTTGATCGCCTAGGCTTCAAGGCGGCTGGGGCTGGGCCTTGAGCTCCTCATAATAACAGGCAGGGAGGGGCAGAGTAGGGCAATGGTCGAGCCAGGTGACCTTGGGATTATCTGGGAGGTTATAAAGTGTACCTTTGGTCAGCAACAGGGGAGGGGACGGTCCTCCTTCCTGTATACCTTTTCTCTCTGCTCCTATTCAAGGCCTCCTTACCCTTTTCTGGACCAAGGGACTTCGGGCGATAGCACAGATAAAGCCTTGTAACTAAGCACCGGTCCACGCCCTGACAGTGGTCTTGCCAGGGCAAAGCCAAGTACAACCTATAATGGGAATTTCTCTTCCCTCCTTCCTCCCTGCCCCAAAATAACCAGCTTCATTTCCTTTTTCTCTGAGCTCTTGTTGCTCTCAACTCTGGGAATTCCCAGCCCTGTGTTAATAGGAAAACCAGGAGTTCCGAATCCACACTGTTTAGTCCCCTTAGGATTTACATATTCAACGCCCTGTTTCACGTACTCAGTTCCACTAGGAAAACGAAGTCTACCAGTAAATATTTCATCCATCCCTCATGCCCACGGCGTAGGGGTTAACCCTCAGGAAAGGTCCTACCACAATCCTACCCTTAGTCCGAGGTCAGACATTCAAAACTTCTAGCTCCTGCTCATCTGGTTGGGGGACACACGAGAAGGGGAGGAAAATGGCAGGGGACAGATTTGGTATCCTGGAGCAAGGACTTGCCAAGAGTACATGGCTTCTTAAAAGACGGGACTGAAAGGGAAGGTAGAACCCTACCCTAAAGGGATCCAGGAGACCTCCCCTCCTAGGGATCCATTCTCGTTCCTAAGCCTGTGGGAATGGCCCAGGAGTGGCAAAGAAACGGGTGCAGGCTGGCAGCCCGGCTCCGGGTCCTCTCCCTCCCCCCACCAGGAGCGCTACCCCGCGGAAACGACGTCTCCCAGCGTCCCGCAAGCTTTACCTCGATGTTGCCTACGGTGCGGGCACAACCTACCACCTTTAGTCCCTGCTGGACCAAGGCCCGGGCCACGGCTGCGCCGATGCCCCCAGAGGCTCCTGTCACCAATGCGAGTCGGTCACGCCACCGCTCCATGCCGGCCCTGGCCATGGTCCCGGGCCGCCCGCCCACCTCGCCAGGCGAGCCGGGCGCCGGGGTCATGGAGCTTCGCCCCTGGTGGCTCAAGCTCGGCGGCCGCTCCCTTGTCACTGCCCCGGCAGCCGTTGCCAACCTGCTGGCGTCGGAGCCGCGCTTCGTCCCACCCCCGGGCTGACCGGCCAGCGGCCAGGGCTCCGCCCTCCGGTCTTCAGCGCTGGGCCGCATCCCGCCTGAGCGAGACCACGTCCTGGCAGCCCCGCCCCCTGCGCAGCCCGGGCCCCGCCCCTTCCGGCCGCGGCCCGCGCGCGCCGCGAGCCCGTCCTCTCCGCCCACGCAAGCTCTAGAAGGTCGGTCGGCTTCTGGAGTCAGCAGGCTCCAGAGGGTCCCCGATAGATCGTGGTGCTGCTTCCAAGGTGAGGACGCACAAACTCAAGGCTTCCTGTGCAGTAGCCCTTCCCGCTTCTATACCCCTGAAGTTAGGATGAGGAATTAAGGACCGTTATGGTGACTGACTCCAACGCCCTACAAGCCAGTCACTTAAGGTGACTTCCAATGCCCTTACAAACTAATGGGAAGAATTCAGTCCAGAAAAGGCCAAGTGTCTCCACCATCAAAGCTGGATGACCTTGGAAGGACTCTTAGACACACTACCTGGTCCCTTGGCCTAAACAGATTGGATAATAAATGGTTAACAACCTAAACACCCGAAGTGTCCCTACTTGGTGTCCCCAAAGACCTGCTAGGCCTACTGCCTTTACACGGTAGCAGCTACATCAGGATGTAAGCCAAAGATTATATATAGCAAGAGCTAAGAACTGAGTATTTAACTCTGTGAATAGTAGTTACTCTGTTAAAACACCAACTATATTAACTTCTTAAGATTCATCTATTTAGGAAACAAAAGTGAAGGACTTTCTGGGCGGCAGGCAAGAGGCAAGAACAGGATATGTGTCTTCAGGAAACTTAGGATCTGTTTGCTCGCTTTTTCAGTACTCAGTGACTGAACACAGAGCTAAGAGTACTTTCCACTGCCTTATCGTGCTGGGGTTAAGCCCCAAGGCCTAGCCCACCTTTGGCAAGTGCTGTACCACTGGAGTACATGCCCAGCCTAATAGTTTTTAAATTTTTTTTTTTGTACCAGGTACTGAAGCCAGGGCCTTAACCCTAAGCTAGGTCCACGCCCCCCTTTTATTTTTTTGAAACAGGATCTTGCTAAGTGGTCCACGTTGTGTTGGATCTTGCAATCCTCCTGCCTCCTCACTGTGCTGGGATTATAGGTCTGCCCCACCAGACTGAGGTCCAGTATCACCATTTTTTAAAGATACAGGAAGAGTTGGAGCCTGGTGTTGACCAAAAACAATACTGGGCCAGTGATGTGCTCCTAGACTGCCTTCCTTCCACTCTTAGTTTGTGGCCTTTTTATTTGAGACAGGGTCTCGCTATGTAGCATAGGCTGGTCCTGAACTCACAGTGGAGCCCAGGCTGGCCTTGGACTCACAGCAGTGCTCATGCCTCAGCCTCCCTAGTGCTGGGATTACAGGTGTGAGCCACCACACCATTTATGTGGTGCTGGGGAATTGAACTCGGGTACTTAGCACTTTAACCACTGCACCATTCCTCCAGCCCTGGTTTGCTGGTTTTGTTCAGAATAGAGGTCACTTTGCTCTCTGGCAACTCTGTGTGTTCAATCAAAGATAGGAAAAAGGCTCACATCTGTTTTGGCGATGTTTTTGCAGGACAGGGGATTAAACCCAGAACCTCACACTGAGCTACATATTTAAAGTTTTAAAAATTTGAGACAGGGTTTTGCTTAGTTGCCCAGGTAGACCTTGAACTTGTGATCCTCCTGCTTCCACCCCTGGCAGCTAGGGTTACAGAAGTGCACCACGATGTCAGGGACTCCTGCATGCTTCATATAGTCATCGTCCCACGAAGATCGGTCTCTCAGGCTGGAGTACAGCTAAATGGTAGAGTGCTATGCCAGGCATGCTGGGTTCATCCCTAGTGCCTCAACAAACAGAAAAAGGTAACAAAGATCTCTTTAATATTCATTCAACACACATTTACCCATCCTGTTTTTGGCTCCAGGGGCAAAATGAAACCAGCCACTGCATTCAGGGACCTAGAAAAAACACTTGACTGTAACAGTAGGAGAAAGAGATGGGGAAGAGGAGATCCAGGCCTCAGAGCCAAGTACTATGGGAAGCCCAGTCTTTTTTTTAGATAATTAAATTTACAATGAGAGTTGGGAGGAATAACTCAAGTGGTTAAAGCACTTGCCTACCAAGCTAAAGGCCCTGGGCTTGATTCCCCAACAACACATAAACTGGGTATGGTGGCACATGCCTGTAATCCCACTACTTGGGAGGCTGAGGCAGGAGGATTGCCATTGGGTCCAAGGCCAGCTTGGACTACACAATGAGTTCAGGCCCAGCCTGGACTACACAGCAAGACCCTGTCTCAAAAAAAAAATAATAAATTTTTTTTTTTACAATGAAAGCTAATGAAGGTCTAAGAGAAATCATTACTCATCTTACCTCTGCCCCAATTCCTATATAATACAAATTGAAAGACAATTCTAGAAGATTAAAGAAATGTCACCAAATATCCTGCATTAAATCTAAGGACCCATTGTTGCCCATATGAAATCTGACTAGAAATCTGATTTAAGTGGTAAAAAGGCCATAAAATTCACTCATCCCCGCTGCACAGAGTATTGACTGCTCTACTCCTTGTCTGCTGTTGCCAAGTATTATTAACATGCAGACACAAATCTCTAAGTACATATGTTTATTGAACTATTTGATTGACCTTTTAAATGTCAGCAAAATGCTTCACTTGGGAAATCTTTCTCCTCATACAGCTTGTGATAGCAGTGAATTGTATGGCCATAGTGACTTTATTACTGGAAAACAGGTACGGATATGTACTTAACAGATCATAATATGGTGAGTTCTCAGTGCTGCCTTCTCATCCCAATTGTACATGCTGAGTATTTGGAAAAGCTATGTTAAAACTCTGTCAAGTTTTGTTTTCATTCTTCTAGGTCAACATGAACTTCTGAATTTAAGGTGTTTTCCTATTGCCTCTTCAGAAACTTTAATAGCAAAGTCTCACGAGAAAGCAAGAGTCTAGTCAATATTTTAAAGGTATTGGAAAATGTTTATTCTTTCAGAATAGGACTAGAGAATGCTTTTCTAGGTTTTCAACCTTAAGGGAAGAATTTTGTCTTATCTGTATCTTCATTTCCTCTTCATCTTCTGCACCAACAATGGCCAAGTACCAGGTACCAGTGACAAATATGAAAGTATTGGCACACATTAAGTGAAACGTACACCAAATTCCACTATGCATATTAATAAATATTCTTTATTTTAAATTTTGCACATTGCGCTTTAACATTACATCCAAACATTTTGCAAGTGGATGTCTACTTTGTAAAACCATATATTCAGCTCATTGTCATTTCTGTACAGAAGTATAAGTACAACATTACTCTTTGCCACTAAGTTGCTTTAGTAAGTCTCACAGGAAGAGAAACATTTAATGAAAAGAGATGGCTTAACTCATATGGCAGGCCTGCGCAGCCACGCAACTAAAGACACAAGCCTGGGGAAAGAACAAATTAATGAGGTTACCTCCACCATCTCCCAAAACAAGAGAGAATCACATTGATTTAAGATAAAATTTTGCCATAAGTCACTAAATTAAGAGTTTTTGAAAGAGAAGGCGCAGTAGTCATCTTGAGTGTTTCATTGAAAGACAGAGCTATTTTATTTAATTTGCTCCAGCTGTTGTCAACCAGCCACTACAAATGGGCCTCTTGTGGTCATTTAAGCGGCAGTATTTATTAAATTTCTCCTTCAGATGCTGTCGGTATTGTTCTCTATTGCTGTAGAAAGACTGGTTATTAGCCATGAAGGACTGGATTTCATCTTGTGAGATAAAGACTTCCTCATCTGAAGTACATTCAGACTCATCCTGCAAATTAAAGCAGTAGTTAAGACCATGATTTTAAGCATGCAGAAATGCTATACTGATAGGGACAGCTAAAAATTAAAGCAGCCTAGCTTTCTAGCTTTTTAGTTTCAATTCATTCACACAAAGCCTTTAATAGGAGTGTTCACAGAATAAGCATGTTCTGTCTTAGTACTAACGAAGGATAAAACCCAACTCAACTTGGCTTTAAACCTTCAATCTATGACTCATAACAAATGTATCTATACCTACTCTCTACCTGTAAAAAAATGACTCCATAGAGTTGGTTACTAGGTATCAAATTCTGAATAACCAAATTTATCTCCAAAAACTAAGTAAAAGATAACTTTTTCTTTTAACTGAAAAGAGCTACACAATATCACCATTAAACTTTGTAAATACATAAAAAAAAGGAACTCTAGTATTCCAAAGGATTTGGTTCCATAAAAACCCTAATTATTAATGGTCTGGGTGTAGCCCTATAGTTAGAATGCTTGTCTTCCAGGTGTAAGTTCTGAATTGGATTCACCAGCACCACATAAACTGTGTGTGGCAGTGCACACCTGTATTCCCAGCACTTGGGAAGCTGAAGCAAGAGTACTGAGGTGAGTTCAAGGCCAACCTGGGCTACAAAGTGAGATCCTGCCTCAAAAAAAAAAAAAAAAAAAAAAAAAAAAAAAAAAAAAAAAAAAAAAAAAAAAAAAAAAAAAAAAAAAAAAAAAAAAAAAAAAGACCCTAAATACTACTGAAAAATCATCAGTCTTCTCCCTGCTCCCTGTTCTAACCCCCCACCCACCCACACACACACACAAATAGATACACATCCCCAAAGTCTCAGGCATTGGGTTCAACTGCACAAATACTTTCTAAGCTTAGTTATGCTTTTATCTCACATGGCAAACTCCCAGACATAATGTTCCCTCTATCCATCCTATTCTCCTAACTATCTCTTCTAACTCTGAGTAAAAGAAAATGTGCTGTGTGGCAGTTGCATAAACCATGAGCTGAAGTCACCAAAGAATGATAAAATATTACTCTTAATTTGTTTTCATTTTTCTTTTTTTGAGACAGGGTCTCACTCTGTAGCCCAGGCTGGCCTTGGACTCAGGACAATCTGCCTGTCTCAGCCTCCCAAGTGCTGGGAATATATATATAGGAGTATGCCATCACACCCAGCTTTTTATGTGGTGCTGGGGAACTGAACTCAGGGAGTGCTTTAACCGCTGTGCCATTCCTCTAGCCCAACTCTTCATTTCTTAAAAGCTTCTACTTCCCACCTGAAATTGCAAATATTAGTCCCTCATCCACAATAAAACAGCACAGACTACTTACGAGGAGTTCAACTAAGCTCTTGGCACCTTTTCCAGAATCGGGACCAAATGATGTTTCTGTGGGTTCTGCAAACTGGGGTACATTTTTTCTATGCTCAAACCAAGGCAGTGACTGCCCACTTTTTTCAGTGCTGCAACAGCTTTCAGGATGTGCATCTTTGGTCTTGTCACGGTGAAACACTGTGTGCATGGTATTTCCTGAGGGCTCTCGATTACCTGGATCTGTAATACAGCTTCCAAGCTTTTGGATCTGAAACCAGAGCAAAAGATATTTCAGGAAAAAAGGCAGCAGATACTAAATAATAACAGTTCTTTTTTTTTTTTTTTGGGGGGGGGAGCGGGGAGAAAGGGTCTCACTCTGTAGCTCAGGCTGGTCCTGAACTCACTATGTAGCCCAAGCTGGCCTTGGACTCAAAACAATCCTCCTGCCCCAGCCTAATAGCAATTATTCATCGAAGAAGAAAAAAAAAAAACAGGCAAATGTGGTGATGTATGCCTCTATAATCCTAACATTCTGGGAAGCTGAGACAGCTTAGGCAACTTAACTTTTTTCTTCTCCATTTTTATTAGTATACATATGTGATACACAATGTAGGCAACTTAACAACTTAGTGAGACCCTTCTTGAAAAAAAATTTTCTAAGGGGCTGGAGGAATGGCTCAGCGGTTAAAGCGCTTGCCTTGCAGGTGCTAAGTACCCTAGTTCAATTCCCCAGCACCACATAAGCTGGGCATGGTGGTGCACGCCTGTAATCCCAGCATTCGGGAGGCTGAGACAGGAGGATTGCCGTGAGTCCAAGGCCAGCCTGGGCTCTGAAGTGAGTTCAGGACCAGCCTGGACCACAGAGTGAGACCCTGTCTCAAAAAAATTTTTTTCTTTTTTTTTTTTTTAAGGGCTGGGGATGTAGCTAAGTGTGAAGACTCTGGGTTTAATCCCCAGTACTGAGGACAAGAGAAAAAAAATCCACAAAAATTACCTGATGCAGCATTCAGTTTTTAGAAGAAATACTGAAAGCATCTGGCGTTAAAAATAGGTACTTACTACATGCCCAGATATTATGCTAACCTGTGATATACCTCACAGCATATTTACTAAGTATAATAAGGACTTTTATACTTTCTGTACAAATGAGAAAACTGAAAATATTTCCCAAGATTAAACAGTAAATAAATTAAAAAGTATCAAGAAAAAAAGGATTCATGATTCACAGGATTTTTGGACCAATACATTCCCCTACCACTCACACAATCGTTAAGATAAGAAACCAAAACATGTTTAAAAAAAAAGAGAGAGAAACATTTTTTTAAAACAGACATTAACTATAGCAGCTAAGCTGTACATACCACTTTTAAAAAAAGATATTCTCAACAGCAAAGATTTAACATTGCAATATGACACTTACATGTTCATCACATTTCAACATCTTGCTTTTCTTTTTCTTCTTTTTATTTTTTCCTTTTATGTTGTTTTCTTCAGAATTTGCCCAACATTCAACACAACTATCACCATCATCTTCTTTATCTTCGCAGTGATGAACACAGGGGTCATCACCTGTAAAAAAATCAAGAATCCTTATTTGTGCCTTTAAGTAAGCCATGTAGTAGAAAAAATTAGGAAGCTTAACCTGAACTTACCATGTTCATCATGATTACAAATGCCTTCAGTGCAGGCAACATCTGAACCCTCCCGAGAACCTGTTTCACTCCCTTCCATGCTAGATGAATATCCACAATCACTACCATTACAGTGTGGAGATATGCCTGAGAATAAATAAAGGGAAGCAATTAATACAACAATAACAATAATATTATATTAGGACAAGGAGAGAACCAACTGGGGGCCAGAAGAAAATTTTCAACATTAATGGCTTAATTAAAGTAGGTTTTATTTTCATTTATTACCGTGTGGTTTTTACTAGGAATTAATCCAGGACCTTCACACTGAGCTACATTCCCCAAACCATTTTTTAAATTTTTATTTTGAGACAGAGTCTCACTAAGTCTCTAAGTTGTCCAGGCTGTGCCCCAACTTGGGGGTCTCCTGCCTCATCATCCCAGAGTGCTGGGATTACGGGCCTCTGGCACCAGGATTGGCTGAAAGCAGAAAGAAATTAATACTAGATATATGATTAAGGACTTATACGTTTTTGCTTCTGTCAATAACAAAGAACATAAAAGTAAATATTAAGTGTATAACTAACTTATATAATCTGGGGGTGGGGGGGATAAAGCAATTTAAAAATTCTAGACTCCAAAACCTCTAAAGCCTCTTATGTTAAAAGAACAGACTTGAGTTTATTTATACATACATACAGACACATATACATACATATATTTTTTGAGACAGGGTTTCACTCTATACTCCAGGGCTGGCCTGGAACTCACAGGAATCCTCCTGCCTCAACTTTTCAAGTGCAGGGATTACAGGTGTGCACCACTGTGCCTGGCTTTATGAGGTGCTGGGGAACTGAATTCAGGGCCTTGTACTTGCTAGGCAAGCGCTCTAACTGCTTGCCTTTTCCTCCAGCAACAAGAGTTCATTTTTAAAAGAAACAATTTACTTACCTTTCTTTATTTTAGGGGACCCCAAAAGGTTGCCACTGCTAGGACAGGTACATGATGTATTTTCATGGGTAACAATGACTTCTACGCAATGACTCCCATCTTCAGCGCCGCCGCAGGCTTTGCAGCTGTTTTCTATGAAGTCTGTTTCCTTTAAAGATCAATGTCAAGAGAGAGTAAAAAGCTTTCTGGCTACATTTTAGTATCTTTAAGCAGACAGAAGTTATAAGGATAATAACTGGAAATGTTATTCTCATAAAAAAATCATTAAGCCACTTCAAGACCCTGAAGTAATGGAAAGCACATTAAGAGTTAACAGTATCAAGCTGGGCATGGTGACACACACTTGGAAACCCAGCACTCAGGAGGATGAGGCAGTCTGAGGCCAACCTGGGCTACATAATGAGTCTGGACTTTGGAGTGAGACTCTGCCTCTAAAAGAGTTGACAATATCCAGCCAGGCCTGGTGGCAAAGGCCAGTAATCCCAGCACTCTGGGAAGCTCAGGCAGAAAGACTGCAAGTTCAATTTCAGTCTTGACAGCTTAGTGCTTTAGTAAGACAATGCCTCGAAAAAAAAAAAAAAAAAAAAAGGTTTCAGGATGTGGCTCAATGAAAGGCCTAGGCTTCCATCCCGAGTACTGCCAAAATAAAGAGTTAATAGTTCATAGTGTGGTTCACAGATCCTAAGTGAGGAAGTTCTTTAGGTCAAAACTATTTTTATAATACTTAGATATTATTTACCCTTTTAACACTGCATTAACACATTGACAGTTAAAAAGCAATGACGCCTCAGCAAATATGAAGGCGGTAGTGACCAAAGTGTACTAAAAGTCACTATCTTCCTCACTTGTTGAGAGCTTTCAGCAAAAATAAGTATGTGAGCATTTCTCTTATTATTGCCTTTGATGAAGCACTAAAAATACTCATTTTCATACATATCAGTCATGAATTCAGGTATTTTTTTAATCACCTGGACACATGAGAAGAAGTATGCTTAAAGCGTTTCTGTTGTATGCCAAAGTGTAACAGCTGTCTCAAGGAAAAGTATTTATGCAACTGTCTGAATTACAGGCTGAACTAGTTGTTTTTTCTCTTCTTTTCCAGGAATGTCAATTTCACTTTAATAAATAACTGAGAAACAAACTGGATATTCAGACTAGGATAGTTAGTAGGTCTTTCCTTAGGAATGAATGAAGTCAGTTCTGTTACTGCAAGTTGAGGAAAATATATACAGTATTTGTTTTCAATGCCAAAATTAAATTTGAGATAAGGCCAATTTTAGAAAATTTACATACAGGATTGCAAATATGAAGCTTCCTAATACTTAAGATTTTTCTTTTCTGAGATAAAACTGGCTTCAAAACCATGGGCTCTCATGATCCTCCTAACTCAGCCTCAGAGTAGCCAAAACTATGAGTGTGTGCCACAATGGGTACCTGGACCTGGTGGAGCAAGCCTGTAACCTCAGCATACTCTAGCGCTCTGGGAGGTTGAGGCAGGAAGACTGCAAGTTTAAACCCAGCCTGGGCAACTTGGCAACTCAGTAAGAATCTATCTCAAAATTGAGTAAAAATGGAACTTAAAACGAAAAACAAAGTGAAACGGGGATTGGGGAAGGGAGGAGGGACGGAGGGAAGAGTAGGGTGAAGGACAAAAGGAGAGTGGGAAAGCCCTTGTCACCTTGACAAGATACATATGTGCATAAAAGGCTCAACTCCACTGTAAACCTTAAATTTTGCACGTGTACATATCAATTAAATGGGAAAAAATAAGTAAAAATGGGTTAGGGATGCAGCTCAATTTGAAAGGACCGAGGTTCATCCCTTAGTACTGAAAAAAAAGAAAAGAACATGATGCTTAAAACTTTTCTGATGATATTCAGAGTGATTTTTTTTTCTAGTACTAGGAATTGAACCCAGAGCCTTTGCATTCAGCCACATCCCCAGCCTTTAATTTTTCTTTTGAGACAGGGTCTTACCTAAATTGCTAGGTTGCCCAGGCTATGCTTAAACTTGCAACTGTATTGTCTCAGCCTCTCATATTGCTGGGGATTACAGGCATGCACCACCACAACAGGCTCAGAAGAGATTTTTAGCATATGTTATTATCTGATATTACATAATAAAATGTCAATAAATGAGATATCATAACTTAGTAAACCAGTATCTTTCAAATGAAAGGCATGTTACAATGCATAGTATTACATACATGAGTAACTGATCTATTCAAAGTAAAATATGGTCAAAAAAATTTTAATGGCTCAGTCAAGCACTAAGTACCGAGTTTGATTCCCCAGCACTATATAAGCCAGGCATGGTGGCACACTTCTGTAATCCTGGCATTCAGGAGGCTGAGACAGGAGTATTGTTATGAGTACAAGGCTAGCCTGGGCTCCACAGTGAATTCAGGACCAGCCTGGACTAGAGTGAGACCCTATCTCAAAAAATATATATGTATATTTTTTATTTTGACAGAGTATGAGAGCAGGGGATGCAGCTCAATGGTTGAATGTCACTTAGTATTTGATCCCCAGAACCACAAACAACAAAAAACCCTAGCCAGGCCTGGTGGCACTCTGGGAGACTGAGACAGGATAAAAATTCAAGCCCATTCTGGCAACTTACTGAGACCCTATCTCTAAACTGGGGGGAAGGCTGTGGATAAACTTCAATATAAAGGCCCTGAGTTCAAACCTCAGTACCACAAAAGGGAAAAAAAAAAAAAGTATGGAAATGTCACTGATAAATATCATTCTACATCACAACTAATCTTTCAGAAACTACCATTTGTTGAATCTAATATCAAATAATATCTACAACTATTTGAAAAAGTTTTTATTGAAACAGTCCTCCTGGGGTTAGCAGCGTAGCTCAGTGATTAGAGTAGGCACCTAGGAAGCTCGAGGCCCAGGGTGTGATCCCCCCCAGATGGCCAGGTATAGTGGTGCACACCTGTAATCTTAGGGTTAGGGAGACTGAGGCAGGAGTACCATGAGTTCTAGAACAGCCTGGGTTACATAGTGAGCTCAGGATCAAGTTGGACTATAGAGTGAGAACCTGTCTCAAAAACAAAAAACAAAACAACAAAAAATCCACTCTTTCTACAGTATATATCTGTATGAAAGCACATTTCATTTATATGCAGCCTACTGAAGCCAAATAGAAAATGAGTGAATGAATACAGAAACAGACATAAAAGCTCAGCTGATTCTTTGGAGTCAAACTAAAGATGTCTGCAGAAAGAAAAATACCATTCTTCTCTCATTTTTTAGTTATTTTTCCAAAAAAGTTAAATACAGTGAATACTGAGAAATACAGCTGCTATAGTTTGTATCCTGAATGTCCCACAAAAGCCTCAGGTACTTGGAACTGTATTATCCGGAGGTATAGACGCTGGCTGGAAGGGGCAGATGTCTGGGGTCTGACCTGGAGGGACCTGCTGATGTTGGGTTGAAGGTCGCCCACAGGGCAACACCTTCAAGTGATTTGTTGACTTGTGGGCAGAAGTGAGGAAGGGGCACTGGGACTGAGGGTGGGAGTGGCAGCTTGAATTAAGTAAAAGAAGAAACATTATTACGGCTTCTTCCTGGGAAAGCTCTAGCCTAGCCAGACTGTAGACTTCACTCTGCTCCTGCTTCACTGGGCTTCTATCTCCAGCGGGGTGAGCAGCTCTTCAGCCTCTGTCTCTGCCATGTACCTCCACCACTGCCAGCTGCCCCATGAATGGACTGTGTGTGTGATAAACTTTCTGAAACTAGGAGCTAAGTAAATCTTTCCTTCCTTAAACAGCAAGGTTGGGTATTTTTTCATAGCAACAAGTAAGTACTAAAACGATAGCCCACATAAACGAAAACTCATTCTGCACCTTAATTTTTAAGTGTATAAAGAGATCCTGAGACCAACAAGTTGAAAACAGCTCTAGCTCGAAGACAATATTTCACATTTTGGCTTTAATCTGGAAGTACAAAGATAAATTTCCAACACTGTCTTTATAGTAAGTGCATGACGTTAAATATTGTGGCTTACCAAAAAAAAAGCCAACACATTAATGCAGGAGCTGATTCAGGAAAAGCATAGTAAAAAATGCCCAAATCAAGCTTAAAGCTAGCTACGCTTTTATCCAAAGCAATAACTATATATTAACGAGTTGATACAAAGATTACTACCTTCTCTTGGCTTATATCCTTTTCATCTGCTGTTTGTAAGGGAGTAGGAATATCACATACACATTTATTTTTTCGTCTGTTTTTCCGTTTTTGGCGTTTCTTTTCTTGTTTGAGTTCTCTTACTCGTTCCTCTTCTGAAAATTCTTCACAAAGTTGTTCCAAGCGGCTAATACCCTGTACTTTTTCTACAGTCATCTATTAGAAAACAAAGTTGATAGTGAATATAGAAGATAATTTTATTTTTCCATGGAAATTCCCATTTGTTAAATTTAAAAGATATCAAGCATACCCAATAATAGTCCGTGTTATAATTTTACCAAATAGTCCCATAAAGAGTTTTAATCCTCCTCTCCCTTCCCTGTCCCCCTCAACCTTTCTATTTTTTGGTGCTGGAGACCAAACCCAAAGCCTTGTGCATTTTTTAATATGTTAAATCGTGACAATTCTAAAAATCTACTCAGGAAGTCAATATACAACTAACGCCTATAGGAAAATCATACTTACACACAATCCTATTCCAAACCAACAATATTCTGACTTTGAATTTCAAAATTTTAACATACCACAATAAAACCTCATTTATTTCCTCACATAATAAAAGACTATTTAATTTCATTTGATGCTCTAACATCTGAAAGTAGAAATTTTTGAAGAAAAAATATAACTGAAAAATGTTACCAAACTACAAGTGTTAAACACAGCAGTTACGTTATAAAGAGCCTTTAATGTGCTTCTAAAAGTTTGGTTTTTTGTTGTTTTTTTTTTTTTCAAACTCAGGGCCTCACATGTACTGGGCAAACCTTCTATTGGGAAGCTATACCCTCAGCTACATCCTGACTCCACCACTTCGTATGACTCTGCATCAGACAAACTGGAACTCACTAAAAGTTTTTGATTTTGCTGTCTACTTTTAGGCTGCTTTTAACTTTTCTTTTTCTTTTTTTTTTCTTTTTCTTTTTTTTTTTGTTTGTTTTTGAGATAAGGTCTTGCTCAGTAGTTCATTCATTCTGGTCCTGAACTCACTATGTAGTCCAGGCTGGCATCAAACTTCTAATAATCCCCCTGACTCAGCCTTCCAAATACTGGGATTACAGGCATGCACCACCACACTGGGCTTTTTCATGTGATGCTGGGAAGTCAAACTGAGGGCCTTGCGCATGTTAGGCAAGCACTTTAATCACTGAACTACAAGCAGGCCCCTCATGAGTTATGTTTTATAGCAGTAACTTTTCAATTAACAACTTTGATTTTCTATTCCAAAAATGTCTAAAAACCAAGACTGAGTAGTTAACAGGATTAAACAAAGAAAAACACAAGATTTCTAACACACAGCTCCTCAGTAACCCTTTCCATCTACACCCCACAGTGGAATCACAGCTGGTGGCTTACATTAAGATTCAGTCCAGTAACTAAGCAATCCTGGACTCAGAAACAGCCTCATTATTCAATTTACCTCAAAGCTCTTACGTAAAGCATCAACACCAAGATAGAAAAGCATCTGCCATGTCTGCTCTTCTGCCCGCAGTTTTTGCCAGATTCGATGTAGTCTTTCATAAAGATGAATTCCCAAGCAGGTTAAAACTTCTTCTTGAGCTATATCTATTGTCTTAGCGTGTCTTTCTCTTCGCCTGGAAAGGAAAATAAATCACACATTAATTCCTAATACTATTAACTGGAACAATAAAAGGTGAATAACATCTGCGAGTTAGAATTTTAAGTGCAATCTGCCTAGTTAATGACAAAATACATACTTATACCTAATATGTATGTAATTACACATAAGCACGTATGTATACAACTGGTAAGACGTACACATATAAGTAGAATTCAGTCCTGATATAGCTAAAAATAAAGTAATTCAGGAACTGGCTCAAAAGAAACAGGTTTTAGGGCTTAGAGAAGTTATATGTGTAGCCAGACACAGTGGCATATGCCTTTATAAGCGTGGCGCTCTGGGAGCGTATAACAGGAAGACCTCTAAATTCAAACCCAACTAAGTGCTGTAGCAAGACTCTGTCTCAAAATTTAAAAAGGAAAGAAAGAAACAAAGAAAGAAAGACAACAGGATGTAACGCAGTATGAAGACCAAGAGTTTTATCCCCAGGACCAGCAAAAACAGTGATGTGTGCCTACCTCATAGTAAATACAACAGTTCCCTTCACCTTCCAATTATAGCAAGATTTATTTTTTGTTGGCATGTTTTTTGGAAAGAATGGAGAAAACAAATTCAAAGTGATTCAAAAACAAGGAAAAGCCTTCTAGAGTAGTCTCTAGGTGAGTGTTCACAGCATTATTATAGTAATGAAAGAGGTCTTTGAACTTTGAAATGCCTGGAAGTAGGTACTTATACATACATAAAACAAAGGGACTATAAAGTAGTTGTGATATATATGTGCACAAAATCCTCAAGTTCAATGTAACCACCTTATATCACATGTATATATACTATTAAATATTGAGAAAAAGTAAAAATTAAAAAACAGAAATGACTTTGAATTATTCTATGAAGAACTTGATTTTATTTTCACAACAAAGCCAGAAATAACATAATTTTTATATAATAATATACTCAGTTCATGAATTACATTCAATAAGGTGTTTCTGAACCGCTTCCTGCAAAGCTCTCATTTCCATGCCAAAACCATCCTTGTGCATAAAATCTCAACATGCTAATGCACTTACAAAGAAGAAAATTTCTTTCTAATCATTTTTCAAGTGAAAATGAAATTCTACAATAATGAAAGCCAAAAAGAAAAGATCTGCTCATTTCAAGCAAGAAGAAGCACAGAACTAAACCAAACACCAGAAAACAGCTTTTCAGTATTTTCACCTATTCAATTATGAAAGCACAATTTACACAGGAATACTTTATACATCTATCATATGTACTGAAGCAAAAGATGATGAAAATAAACTTTCAGTAATAAAACGAAGCAAAGCGCTAGACAGCCCATTCTAGCAAACTACATACTCATACCCTCCTGCGAACTCTGGCTCAGCCCGGCCCAGAAGATGCGCAATGAAGTCTGTTTCACAGCACACGTGTATGTGGCGCTCATGTGGGCAGCACCGCAGGCCTTCATAGAGGGCTGCACAGTAGCCCTTTTCTTTGCTGCAGTCAAGTTCACCAATAAGGATATTGTATGCTCGGAGGACTTTATTTTTGCAATCAGTGCAAAATCTGTAAAAAGGAAAAAAACAATCAAAATTAAGAACTGGCTGTGGAATGACTTCATGAAGTCTCTAAAGTGTACTATACAATAGTATTTCACTCCTACATCTACAGGATTTTTTTAAAAGCCTGCATATACACATTAAAAGCATATACATAGCTAAGTGTGGTTAGCATATGTCTATAGTCCCAACTACTCAGGAAAAATTGCTTAAACCCAGGAGTGTGAGGCCATCCAGGGCAACATAGACACCATTTCAAAAAAAACCAAAAAAACAAAAACATACACATAAGCATTACTGGGGGCTGGAGGAATCGCTGAGTGGTTAAAGCGCTTGCTACCTCAAGTGCTAAGTACTGGAGTTCGATTCCCCAGCACCACATAAGCAGGCGTGGTGGCGCACGCCTGTAATTCCAGTACGGGGGAGGCTGAGACAGTGAGCGCAGGACCAGCCTAGGCTACAGAGCAAGACCCTGTCTCAAAAACTGAGAGTACAAACCTGTAATCCCAGCACTATCAAAAGCTGAGGCGGGGGCAGGAGGATCACAAATTTAAGCCCAGCCTGCGCAATTTAGTGATTTAGTAAGACCCTGTCTCAAAATCAAATATAAAAATGGGCTGAGGTAAAATTTAGCTCAGTGTGAAAGTCCTAAGCTCGATTCCCAGTATCACAAAAAAACCACACATTTAAAAATTATATGACTACAGTTAGATCTTCATTTAGAAATGATTTTTAAACAACAGAAGCATATGGCCCAAAACTATAAAGCACATAATACATTTATTACATAAAGTATACGTTCAGAAAATATTAGCTGTCAAGGATTAGCTGGGCTGGAGGAATAACACGGCAGTTAAGAGTGCTTGCCTAGCAAGTGCAAAGCCCTGAGTATAATTCCCCAGAACCACATAAACAAACATGGTGGCACTCTGGAGGTTGAGGCAGGAAGAATGGGCTACGTAGTGAGTTCAGGACTAGTCTGGATTATAGAATGAGGCTCTATCAAAAAAAAAAAAGAAAGAAAGAAAGAAAAAGAAAAGAAAGAAAAAGATCAGCCTATCTCTTTAGGAGCTATTTCTACAGGCAGAAATAAAACAAAAGGCCACTGGGTGTGGTGACATACGACATATATCTGTAATCCCAACACTTGGGAGGGTGAAGGCAGGAGTTCTTCAAGTTCAAGGCCAGCCTGCCTCACATAGTGACACCATGTCTCAAAAAAGGGGGCAGAAGAGTGGGGAGGTAACAAAAAAACCATTGACTTTTAACTAACAGCTCTCTCCTTCCCCCCTCTGAAAACAATTGGTGTCTTCAGCCAATAAACTTTTTTATTGATAATTTTAAAAATGCAAGTTATTTAAAAAATATGTACTTCTTGGTAGGTCCAGTGGCACAGGCCTATAATCCCAGCGCTCAGGGAGGCTGAGGCATGAGGATCACAGTTCAAGTCCAGCCAGGGCAACTTACATATTTAGTGAGACCCCATCTCAAAATCGAAAACAAAAATGGACTGGGGACGTAGCTCAGTATAAAGGCCTGCTTTCAATCCCCAGTACCATAGGAGGGGGGAAAAGTGTATTCTCAATATAAAGACATAATGTAGGCAACATATACATATAAATGTGATTTATATAAGTATATATAAGTGATTAAAATATACAGTGAATGTTTACATTTTTAAAATTACGATAAAAAACACATTGTGGTTTATTCCTCTCAAAATACTCCCACTCACTTCAAAAATATTTATCCCATTTTTCTTGACACTTTTTTTTTTCATGGGAGGGGAGTGTGGGTGGAATATAGAGGGTCAAGTCCAGAGCGTTCACACTGAACTACATCTAATTTTGAGACAGGGTTGCAGCTGCTCAGGCTGGGCTTCAACTTGGAATCCTCCTGTCTCCCTCTCCCAGAATGCTAGCATTACAGCTGTGTCACTGAGTTAGCTTCCTGACAGTCTCTGAAGCAGTCCTATAAACTGTTTTTCACTAGTATGTTATGAGGTGGGATAAAGTATGGTTAACGTTCTTGCCAGGGAGGGTTGTTCAATAGGCACAGTTTTGTCATGTACCATGAAAAAGTCCTTGGTATTTTTTGTAAAATAACGTGCATATAGTCAACAGAATTGTAGTTAACAAAACTGTAGGAGCTGGAGGAATAACACAACAGTTAAGGCACCCGCCTAGCAAGCTCAAAGTCCTAGATTGGATTCCTCAGCACCACTCAATCCAGGTGTGGTGGCGCCCACCTATAATCCTAGCACTCAGGAGGCTGAGGCCAGAAGAATGCCATTAGTTTGAGGTCAGAGTGGGCTCTACAGTGAGTTCAGGACCAGCCTGGACTACAATGCAACCTTGTCTCAAAACAAAAACAAAAACAAAGTTGTAATATATACTTTAAAAATTATCAAGAGAGTAAGTTTATGTTTTGATTCTATTTACAACAACAAAAAGAAAAGGAAGGGCTGGAGGAGATGGCTCAGCGGTTAAAGCGCTTGCCTGTCAAGCACTAAGTACCCAAGTCCGATTCCCCAGCACCACATAAGTTGGGCATGGCACAAGCATGAGGCAGGAGGATGGCTCGGAGTCCAAGGCCAGTCTGGGCTCCATAGTGAGTTCAGGATCAGCCTGGGCTACCAAGTGAGACCTTGTCTCAAAAGAAAGAAAGAAAGAAAGAAAGAAAGAAAGAAAGAAAGAAAAGGAAGAGCCTTTGAAGAAAAATGCAAACAAAAATAAACACTTCCAAAATTTTCACGTTAGCAATGAGTTTACATTTTTAAGATAAATGGTTAAATGTCAAACAGCACAGTAATAAAACTGGATTTCCGCAACTTCATTATTTTTTTAAGCCTGCAGATTAGTTTAATATACATTTGCTTAATTCACAAGGAGCATAAGTACAAAAAAAGCTAGTCAAAAATATTATATGGAGAACTGAGCATGGCAGCATACATCTGTAGTTACTCTCAGCACTTAAAGAGGGTGAGGCAGGAAGATGAGTTTAACGACAGCTTGGGCTAATCACACGGGGTGACAAGTGTAGCTCTTTGTTAGTGAACACACTTAGCGTAGTGGTTTGGATCTGAAGTGTGGCCCAAAGGCTTCATGTTCCTTTGGATACTGTGAAGGGTTGGGACGTAGGACCTGGCTGGAAGGGGGGTGGGTGCTTGGGGCTTGACCTGGCTGGAAGGGGGGTGGGTGCTTGGGGCTTGACCTGGAGGGGCGTGTGCTGGTTCCGCCCTTCCTCCCAGTCTCTCTCTGTACCACCATGTTGTAAGGTTCTCCGCCCCAGGAACTCTGGTTCCAGCTCTAGCTGCGGCCCCACCATGTGATCCCACCATTTTCCAGCTGCCCACCAGTGAACGGACTGAGACCTTCTGAAACTGTAAGCTATAATAAATCTTTTCTCCCTAAGTTGTGGATGTCGGGTATTGGTAACAAAAATGTAATTAAGGCACTTAGCAAGCATGAACCTTAGGCTCAGTCCCAAACACAAGAGGAATAGAAACCATAAAAGTGGAAGCTGTTTTGCTTGTCTGAAAAATAACACTGCAGTTTTGTTTTGTTTTGTGGCACTGGGGGTCCAGTCCAGGGCCTTCACGTTGAGCTACATTTCCAGCCCATTTTTATTTCTGACTTTGAGACAGGGTCTTGTTGAGCTGCTATGCTACCCAGGCTGGACTCTAACTTATGATCCTTCTGCCTCAGCCTACCAGATTGTTAGGATTACATGCCACTTCCACTGGGGTTGGACACAAATGTTCTTTAAAACTTTTAAGGCAGAGATGTCAGTTTCCTAACACCTCACTTCTAATGATGTACTAGCATAATACTTCACTGACTAAACAGTATTAAATCTTCATTATAAATTGATTTTAAAAAAAAGATACTGACAAAAAGGTCAGGTTAGACATTTAGAAATCAAATTCATGGGGCAGAAGGAATAGCACAGCAACAAGAGCTCTTGGCTAGCAAACACTCAAGGCCCTGGGTTTGATACCCCAGCACCAAATAAAATGGGCCTAGTGGTAAATGCCTGTAATCCCAGCATTCTGGAAGCTGAGGCAGGAGGACTGCCATAAGTTTAAGGCTAGCCTGAGCTCCACTGTGTGTTCAGGACCAGCCTGGATTACAAAGACTGTCTCAATTTAAAAAAAAGAAAAAGAAAACCATGTTTAATTGACTATACCTCAAAAAATTCAAACTGTACTGAAACAAGACTAGAAACAGGAATGATTGGGGCTGGAGGAATGGCTCTGCAGTTCTAAGTCAAGTGCTAAGTACCTGAGTTCAATTCCCCAGCATCACGTAAACCAAGTGTGGTGGCACGTGATTGTAATCCCAGCACTTGGGAGGCTGAGATAGGAGGACTGCAGTGAGTCCAAAGCCAGCCTGGGCTCAATCCTGAATTCAGGACCATCTTGGGCCATAAAGCTAGACCCTACCTCAAAACAAAACAAAACAAAACAAAAATCCTACAGGAATGAGCAAGATTTGCAAATCTAGCAAGCAAGCATTTTTTGACGATCTTACTACATTGTTAGATATTGTTACGAGTAGATCCTATATGTTTATCGCAGTTCTCACAAATCTTAATTTAATTCAACAGTAGATCCTGTAAGATTAGTACTATTGTGGATTTTTGTGTTGAAGGGATGAAGCAAGGAAATCAAGTAACTTCTATAATGAGTAAACCCAGATTCAAATTAATCTCCCTCAAATTATTCTGTTAATCATACTTTCTCTCCTGATAGTTATAAAATGGACTTCACTTTCTTAGAAATATAAGACATTATCCAAACATAAGAAACTAAATCATTATCTCTGATAAGCAGTAATTTATTACACCTCCAAAATGCTACCTTTTGGGTGAATCAATTCATAATTAAAGACAAATGTATGTTTTATGTCTATTATGACCTCCCTCAAATCCAAGTAACTGATATATTTTCTACTCATTAACAAAAAGGCAAGTAAGTAAATCCATAACTAGAGAAAAAAGAATTTAATCTGTAGGTTACAGCATTAGCTCATTGTCACATAAAATAAACACTAATCTTGTGATCCCAGTTTTTAATATATCTTTTAGAAGTAGTCACAAAGTAGCTGTATGTATCTGTTCCAATGTTCAAGAACACATAATCACAAACCCAACATCAACACATAATATCAGAACTCCCAGCAAAATGCCACCTCTACATAAATCCCTTACCAACTACCCACTGCATTCTCCCTCCCGATAATTTCCAATGTTAATGACACTTAGAAACCCTCCTTTATAAGAGTAGCACTCTAAAAAGAAAATTCTGGTTACCTTAAAGTGTATGAAGCACACTAATTATAATTTCTATTTAAACAGTTAGCAAACAAATCAGATGAAGTACTCCAAAATATTACAAAGTAAAAAGCTGCTAATTTGACTTTGAAAATGCACTATAAAATGATTCTATCATAAATACAAGGAGTATCAGAGTTTCCAAAGTGATTTACGTATACTCTGATTCAGTCAATCTGTGTTTGTGGAAAGACCAATCTGAAAAAAACTAATTAAAATAAAAAAGGAAATACTGGCTCAAATAAGAATAATAATACTGAGAGAAATCTGACGGAATTATCTAGCCTTAGTTAGTTGTGCTTCGTGTCAGGTTTTAATAGAAAGGATGGTGTTCTACTATACAATAGAGGGCAACAACAGGAAAGTGGATGTCTGACAACTAAGACACCTTCCACATTATATTACAATGACTTTCGACTTACCTGTGTTTCCGAAGATACGTTTCTAGTGTTTCTAAAAGACAGCTAGAGTCAATTAAAACTACTTCATCCCTGCATTCTTGGGACATTAGCTCCCATACATCCATCCAACAACCTCTGTAGAAAGGACAAATATTAATGAAAAGCAGGAATACACAAGGGTAAGACATATAAAAAGGCTGAATAAAGGATTGCTTGGTTTTACCTGGCTGTTCCCTGGAAAGGTCCATAATGAAAAATGATCCTACACTTGCTGTCCTTCCTGTGGTCTTCACTACTTCTCTTATCTGTACTTAACTTCTCTGAACTGACACTGCTACTGCTCCCTTCACTGTAGTACGGTATAGTACAAATCTTAGTTACACTGAGATCATCTGAAGGAATAATTTCTACTGTGTAAATTAAAATCACAACTCTTTAATAAGGTATTAGTAGGATAAATTTGTAAATTTTTATTACATAACTCTATTAAAATGTTATTTGTATGTTCACATTTTTATACAAAAACCACTTGACTATCAAGTTTATCTCATACAATTTAATAGTTACAGTTAAAAAAACAGCAATTGATTTATATACTTAAGCATTGTACAAGTAAATATTTTTGGAATATTTAACCCAAAATGCTGGAATTATATTTTCATCTATAAACATAGATCAACCTTCTACAAATTGAAATTTCTGAGAATGTTTGATCTACTTTATGTATTAAGTTTTTAAAAAATCATTCCTTTTTATAGCTGATCCATGGTAACAACACACTTATTTACCGTCACATTTAAAAATAGGTAGGAAAGACACAAATTACTCTAATTATCTTTACTAAAATAAAGATAGTACACTAACATGAACACTTCACATAGTAAAAATCTACAATAAGTAATGCATAAATAATTTTTAAAAAAATTCCCAGACTCTGAATCCCTCACTAGTTTCAATGTAGTGCTGTCCTGCACTTTGCTTTGATGCAGATGTATGGAACCATTCAAAGAGAATTGTCTTGATTTTCCATGATTTAGAATTAGCCTGTTTTGTTCCTTTGCAGGTCTCACTACAATCCTAAATGTTTGAGATGGAAAAAAATTCTGAATCTCTACTCAATCCACTCTATACAGCTAAAAAGGCATTCTAAACCCCAAGCCCAACAGACGGTCATATATCAGCTCCTCCTATGTCTTCTCATGAGGGCTCAAGCCAGGGTTCAGCTCTCTTATTTCCAACAAAAGCCCCAACTCTTTGCTCTACCTTCATTCAATATTAAATTCCTCTACTCTCAACTTTGATAGTTTCTTTTTTTCTAACTATGTTTGAATGAACTACAGTTCAAATCAGGATTTTATCCATAATCTCTAGACCCTATGCCTTAGATTCCCTCAAACCTTCTCACTTTGTTTTGCTCCCGTTCTTTCCACTCACAGCTTAATGCATTACAATCTTACTTTGTATTTACTTTTCTACTAAGTCTGGACTCTGCTTCCATTCAACCACTAGCTCTGATCCCCAAGATCATTAATTATCTCAGGGTTGCTAAATCTAATGTCCATTTCGGGCCCTTAAAAACTCAGCTGACTGGGGTAGAAAGGGGAAAGAGAAGTAAAAATGATCACAATAGACTACGTATATGCACCAGTTCTTCAAGTTGAATGTAATTATTATGCATTGCAAACACAAAATAATAAAAAGAATAGTGTTGATGGGTTGACTGTACTGGGAGGAATGTTATTGATTTTATGTTTGATTTTTTTCCTTGTATTGTTTGCAGTGAAATGGAAGGTTTACAAACTCTAGCCACTAACATCATGGTCTTAAGCTACGTGGTAAGCCTCGTAGTGTATAATCAGGCTGGTAGTCAGAGACGGGTAACATTTCTCTACGGTTAGGACAACCTAAGACAGGATGCATGCCATGCTCCATGTAGTGCAGTGACGGGTAAGTCCTAGCTGTGAGGGGAACAACCTAAGATAGGCATAGTCTCCCACCGAGAAAGCTTTGCATTAAAAAATAAAAACAGGGGAGATGTTGGGGTCCTCAGACAAAAAAACCCACAGCTGACTAGACCTCTTTAAAATACTTCTTTTTTTGAGACAAGGTTTTGCTCTCTAGTCAAAGCTACTTCTGAACTTACTATGTAGCTCAGCCAGCCTCAAACTTACAGAAATCCTCTTGCCTCAGGCCTCCCAAGTACTCGGACTACAGGTGTTTGCCACCGTGCTCTGCTTACGGGGTACGGGGAAACTGAACTCAGGACCTTACCCTTGCTAGACAAGTGCTCCAACCATTAAGCTACTCCTACAGCCCTGAAATACTCTTATCCCAGCATCCTCCTATCTTGCCACTCTTTCTTCTGTTTCGTTACTAATTTCTTTCCCAACATTAAACTGAATTCCTTTGCTTTTTCCCTCTCGTACTGAAGATAAATCCCGGGAGCAGAGGCCTGGGGCATATCGGCAATTAAAACACTTGCCTAGCAAGCACAAGGCCTGGGTTCAATTCTCCAGCTCCAGCTAGGTAGGACTATAATCCCAACACTTAGGAGGCAGAGATAGGAGCAGTGCCCGAGTTTGAGGCCAGATTAAGCACACAGGAAGTTCAGGACCAGACTGCACTGCACAGTGAGACCCTGTCTCGAACAACACAGTAAAACAAAACAAAAATAAACAAACAAACAAACAAAGGGGCAGAGCTATATCCCCAACACTTTTTATTATTTTGAGACAAGATCTCACTAAGCTACCAAGGCCGGCTTCAAACTTTAAATCCTCCTGCAGCAGCCTCTGGAGCAGCTGAGATTACAAGCGTGTACTGCCACACCAAACTGAATTCTTCAGCATCCTTTTCTCTGACTTTACACTCTACTCTTTCCCTCCAAGTGATTTTTTTTCTTTTTTTTTTGAGACAGGGTCTCACTGTGTAGTAAGTGCTGGTCCTGAGCTCACTATGTAACCAGGCTAATTTTGAACTTCCAGCAATCTTTCAGTCTCAGCCTCCTGAGTGTCAGGATACATATATAAGCGACCACACCCAGCTAATCTTTATGTGATGCTGGGAAATCAAATCTAGGGCCTTGTACACACTAGGCAAGTGCTCTACCGAACTACACCCCTAGCCTATGGTGAATTTATATATAATTCTCTAATATCTCTTAATCATAAGCCATTGGTCTAACTTTGGTCTAGTCCTTTCTTTCAGATTTCAAACACTCCCTGCATTCACATGCATGGATATGAGAACACTCTAAGAAAAGTAACCTGGATTGTTGCTATTTGTTAGGTTGAAGTCAGGCCGAAGAAAGTTTAAACAAAGAAAAAATAAAAAAGGAAGGCGTAACAGTGGAAATATACAAAATGAGCTGCAGTAGCATACAACAGTGGTGATTGTCTAAGGTGTCTTAACTAAACAGATTATACTCACTGGACTGTTATACAAACACCTTATGGGAATAACTGAAGTTACTTTTGTCAAGAAACAGCACTTGGCCAGGTGTGTTGTCTGTATCCCAATATCTTGGGAGGATGAGGCAGAAGGATCACAAGTTTGAGACCTATCTGGGAAACTTAGCAAGACCCTGCCTCAAAATAAAAAGGTATTTTTTAAAAAAAGGACTAGGGATGTAGCTTAGTATGAAGTCCCTGAGGTCAATTTCTGGTATCACTGGGAGAAAGACAGAAGAACACAAAGGAGGAGGGCAGAGAGGGCAGGAAGGAGACAGGAAAAAAGGAAACTGCGTAAGACCAACTAACTCCATTCATACTGGTTCCATACTCAGCAATAACCTTCTAAAACCACTTCCAATACAGTGAGTGAGGCACAGCTGGAAGATGTGAAGCCTGGAGAGGTGTATTTGTGTTTGGAAGATGACAGACAGGAAAACATAGATGTATGCCCATTAAATGAAAACAGATAACCAACAGAGTAACTGGAGAACAAGAGCAGATGAAATTCAGAGCAAAACTGGAAGGACTGGTCTTCCTGGAAGGCAGCAATAAGCACAGATGTGTAAAGAGCTGGGGTACTTGTTACTTTTTAGTTCCTCAAAGAAGAACACGCATAAAAGACCTGAAGTAGCAGAGCACTTGCTCAGCATGTGTGAGGCCTTGGGTTCAATCCTCAGCATTGGAGAAAAAAATTTTTCAAAAAAGCTCAGTGTGGTGGTAAATGTCTACAATATCAGAATTCAGGAGGCTGAGACTAGAGGACCGTAAGTTCAAGGCCAACCTAGACCACGCAGAGGTCTACATAACATGTGGCTCTCTAGATCCTACCTCCAAAAAAAAAAAAAAAAAAAAAAAAAGGCAGGCAGGCTCTTGACTATTCCATACTATTATGTCTTCAGTCAATAAGGCATTTTCTAATAAGAAAACCAGACTGAATTTTGCATTTAGAGAATCAGAAACTTTAACGCATGAGTCCCCAATCCTTGGCCCATGGACTGGTCCATGGCCTGTTAGGACCAGGCTAGGTGCACAGCGTAAGTGGCCAGCCAGCAGATGAAGCTTCCTCTGTACTTACTGCCAATCTCATAGCTTACATTACTGCCTGAGCTCCGCCAGATCAGATGCAGCATTTAGATTCTCCTGAGTACAAAAGCTACCATGAACTGTGCAGGCAAAGGACCTCGCTGGCACACTTCTGAGGCACCAGTCCTCAATTCCCCACGCCATGTCCACGGAAAAACTGTCTTCCATGACATCTGTGCCTGCTGGGTGTCAAAAAAGCTGGAGACTACTGTTCTAAAGACACTGACAGCCAAGCCTGGTGGCACAGGCCTGTAATCCCAATACTCTGGGAGGCTGAGACATAAGGATCACAAGTTCGAGCCGAGCCTGGGCAACTTAGCAACTTAGCAAGAACCTGTCTCAAAATCAAAAATATAATGGGCTGGGGAAGGGGGAGGGTTAAAGGAGAGCTGGGAAGGCCTTGTTATCTTGACAAGATATGTATGTGCACAAAATGCTCAAGTTCAATGTAAACCTTAAATTTTGCACTTATACATATCAATAAAATGGGGGGAAAATGGGCTGGGGATATAGCTTATTGTGAAGGCCTTGGACTCACTCTCCTGTACTTCCTCTCCCACTAAGACATACATAAATCAAGTATGTAAAAATAACAATTATCCTTAAAAGCTACTTAAAGCTGTCTTCAGCTTTGTTAAGTTTCGAAGTATTCCCACATTTAAATGTTATGTAACATGTGGGCTCTTTAGATGCTGAGTCAAACAAACCAATGTAAATAGGCACTTTTTAACAACAATAGGGGGAAATCCGAATCAGTTGTATATTATTATTACAATTTTGTTAGACGTTATAATGGTATTGAGATTATGAAAGAAAATGTCTGTATTTAGAGATTCACGCAGAAGTAGAACAATATGATGCCTTAGACTTGCTTTAAAGTATTTCAGCAAAGTTCCCAGAATTCGGGAGGTTGAAGTAGGGGGATCGTAAGTTGAAGCCTAGCTTAGATTATTAAAAAATAAATTCAGCAAAGAAAAAAAGTAATGCCAGGAAAATATTTTAATTAAAAAAAAATAAAATTCAGCAAAGAAAAAGGTAGATAAATAAAACAAATATGCCAAATTTTGATTGCTACGAAAACTAGGGTAAAAGCACTTGAGCGAGTAGTCCTTGTATAATAGAGAGGCTGAGGCAGGGGGATCACCTGAGTGAGTTTGAGACCTGCCTGGACAAGAAGATACTTCCAAAAGTTTCTACTTGTACATCTTTCTACTTCCAAATGTTTGACAGGTTTTCATAATAAAATGTTTTTCTTTAATCCTTAGTAACAGACAAAAACATTTTATAAATTACTAACATTACCACCCTTAGCCATCCAGGTATTACATTAGGAATACACACATTTATATAACATTATTGCCAATGACATTGAAGTACTAAAAAATTATTTATTGAGACATGTTCCCCCTCTAATCTAGGCTGGCCCTAAACTATGTCGCCCAGGCTGGCCTCAAACTCACAGCAATCCTCCTGCAATCCTCCCATCTCAGCCTTAGTGCTGGGATTACAGGCGTTGCATGGTTTACTCGGTGCTGGGGAACTGAACACAGGGCCTTGTATTTAGTAGGCAAGCACTTTAAGTGCTGATCTACATCCCAACCCCTAAAAAGTAAACTTTAAAAATTAACTCAAGGGCTGCAAGAATAGCACAGCAGTTAACGTGCTTGCCTAGCAAGCATAAAACCCAGGGTTCGATTTCCCAGCACCATGTAAGATGGGTATAGTGGCACACGCTTATAATCCTTGTACTCTAGAAGCTGAGGCAGGAGGATTACCATGAGTTAAAGGCTAGCCTGGACTACATAGGGAGTACAGGACCAGGCTGAATTACCAGAGTGAGACTGCCTCAAAAATTAATTAATTAATTAACTAATAAAAGTTAACTCAAGGCGGTCCTGTGGCTGGTCCCCGTGGCTGATCCCCATGGCACAGGCTGAGGCAGGAAAAGATACAAGTTCAAGTCTAGCCTGGGCAACTCAGTGAGACCTTATCTCAAAAAATAAAAAATAAGATGGGCCCAGCAGCACAGGCCTATAATCCCAGCACTCTGGGAGGCAGAGGGAAGGAGGATCACAAGTTCGAACCCAGCCTGAACAACCTAGCAACTCAGTGAATCAAAAAATAAAAAATGGGGCAGGAGGAATGGCTCAGTGGTTAAAGTGCTTGCCTAGCAAGTACTAAGTACTTGAGTTCGATCCCCCAGCACCACATAAGCCACTGTGGCGGCACATACCTGTAATCCCAGCACTCAGGAAGGAGGCTGAGACATGAGGACTGCTGTGAATCCAAGGCTAGCCTGGGCTATAGAGCAAGACCCCATCTCAAAAAAAAAAAAAAGACTAAAAACAAAAACAACAATACCCCACCCCCCACCCCCCAAAAATGGGCTGGGGATGTACCTCAGTGTAAAGGTCCTGGGCTCAAACTACCGTATCAGACCTCCCCCCGCCCCCCCAAAAAAGGTCACCTCAGAAATACTTTTAAGTGGGGATTAAACCCAGGGCCTTAGTACTGAGCTGTTTTCCTAGGCCTATGAAATTTTTATTTTGATACAGGGTCTCACTAAGTTATCCAGGCAGGACTTGAATTTGTAATCCTCTTGCATCAGCCTCACAAAGACATTACAGGCATGTACCATGGTGCCTGGTTAGAAGTATAGTTTTGAATCATCTCAATCTCTCTAAAATAACTTACTTCTTAGACACTTCCTTCAAATTCCATGGCTTCTCCTTTCCATCCCTACCCCCAAACAATTTTGTGGTGAACAACTGTGGCAATGTGCCTGAAGATAGGGGCAAAAGTAGCACAGGACACTGTAGTACTTAAAAAGAAAACTGTGAATTAGTTACATAAATACATGTTGATAAAAATCAGTTAAAGGAAGTTCCTTTTAAGTTACTGGCAAATTATTAGGGAAACTTAGAAACAAACAAGAGAAATAATTTATACATTGTGACTACTGATCAAAGAATGTTATCACTATCTTAAAAACCTTAATATTAGCTACAAAAAAATTGTATGAAATCTTAACCTCTTTCTTCTAAAATGTATCTAATGTAAGAGAGAAAAAATTTTAAATGTAAAGAGACTCTATGCGGCCTCACTGCAAAAAAGCCTAGAAAACTAGAAGACATACTCATTTTGACCTGTCATAGTATAAGCAATTAATGAAATGCAACTAGTACTGTACTTATTTTTAGTAAATATAATCAACAATTATCATCTTTACAATAGTCAAGTACTTTGATATTAAATTCTACTTACCCCAACGGTTTTGGCTTGTGTGTATCTAAGGAGTGCAACTGACATCTCTTGTTCTTCTTACTTTTTGGAATAGCATCTATCATATCATTTAGTTTGGACCTAATAAAAAATTAAAGTTTTTTTCTTTCAAATTTTCAAAATATTTCCTTCCCTTTTGTGGTAAGTTTATCTTAAAGTATTCACCTACTCTAAAAATTTCTTATCAAATACAATCTGAGTCCTTTCCTTGCTCCATTCCAAGCCTGTCAAAGCAAAGAAACCTGTTCTACTCAATGCACTCTTTCTCCAGTATGAGCCTGTCTCACTTATACCTGCATCTAGCAGTGTGCCTGGCACTCCATATTTTAGGACTACATAACTCTCAGCCATATTCTTTTGCCCAAATTTATATAAATGCATAGCATTCTTAATGAAGAATATTGTGATTTGGATTTCACGTGTCCTCCAAAAGCCTCATGTATGTGGATATAGTGAGATAGCTATGAAACTGCATGCTGTTGGAAGGTAGGGCTTAGCTGGAAAGGGTTGATATTTGCGACTTGACCTGGAGAGGTTGTGCCAGCTGAGATTAGGGGAGCATGCACGGCAGAGCTTTCAGGTGTGCGGTTACTGACTTGTGGGCCAGGAATTGAGGAAAAAACACCCACCCTAGGTATGGGCAGCCCAACTGGCAACTTGAACTAAGTAAAGAAAGGAGGAAGAGACAGAATCTCTATAGACACCTACGTACTCCTCACTCACTTGGCTTTCTGTCTGCCATGCCTTGAAGAGCTTTTCTCCCACTAGGCCTTTGCCATGTTTCTACTGTTTCCAGCCACCCATGAATGGACTATGTGAGCTCTCCTGAAATTACGAGCTAAAATAAATCCTTCCTCTCTTAAGTTGTAGATGTCGGGTATTCTGTTGCAGCAATGAGTAAGTAACCAATACAAGGAGCAATTAACAAAAAATTGTATGCAAATACAAAGTATGTAATACTACTAGACACCCTATATCCAACCAATCAGCAAAGGCTACTAACAAATTTTAAGTATATCCAGAATCCTATCCCTTCTTAACACCATTAACCAATCCACTTAATCAACTGCAATAGCTGGTGCTCCAAATGGTCCCCTGCTGCCATTTTTTAACTTTTACATTCTAGGTTTCACTCAGTAATTACAGGGATCCTTTTTAAATAGGGATGTCCAGGCTGCAAGAATGACACAGCAAGAGTTTTACTTGCCTTGTAAACCCAAGGTCCTGAGTTTGATTCCCCAGCACCACATAAAGCTGAGTGTGGTGGCACATGCCTGTAATCCCAGAACTCCAAAGGCTGAGGCAGGAGGACTGCCATGAGTCCAAGGCCAGCTTGGGCTACAAAGTGAGTTCAGGACCAGTCTGGGCTACAAGGCAGAACCCTGTCTCAAAAAATGAAATAAAACTGGCATGTACTGTTTGGGGCTACCAGGATTTTTTTTGTTTTTTTTAACATTATAATTTTTAAAAAAGAAATTGTGTTACTTACCACCACCTCCAAATAGGAAAACCTCAAAAGCTAGTCTTAACTCTTTCCCATTTCTGCTCACTAAATGACACAAATGTGTCAGTCTCTCAAGCTTAACATTCCCAAAAATGAAACCCAAAAAACTGCTCCTCTCATTCTTGTCTTAGTAAATGAAAAACATCAGTCCATCCTTCAGACCACAAATCGAAGAATCATCACTGATGCCCTCTCTCCCAATTAATTTATCCAAAAATCCTCAAAATATTTAAGCTCATTACTAAAAAAATATTTCATGGATCCTACTGTTTCTCACCATCTCTGTGACTATTATTTATTTTGAGATAGGGTCTCACTCTGCAGCCCAGGCTGGTCCTGAACTCACTATGAAGCCCATGCTGGCCTTGGACTCACAGCAATCCTTGTCTCAGCCTCCCAAGTACTGGATTACATTATAGGCTTTTGCCAGCACACATGTGGTACTGGGGAGTTGAACTCGGGTACGTAGCGCTTGACTTAGCGCTTGGCTAGGCCAGCACTTTAACTGCTGAGCCATTCCTCCAGCCCCAACTACCACTTTAACCTAAGTCACCCACTGCCTCTGCTTCTCCACCTGTACTCCTATCCTTGCATCCCCGCTTCACTTTATTCTCTGTAACAGTCTTAGCAAGTTAAACTTCAGGTCAAACTCCCAAAGTTTCCCACTTCATTCAAAGTACAAATGAAAGATCTTACAATGACTTAGAAGGCTATACATGGATTGGACCTTTATATTACTCTTCTGATTTTACCTTATATTATTGTTGCCTTTATTCATGTGATTCCAGCCATGATGGCTTCTTTGATGTCTCTTAAACATGACAACAAAACTCCAACTTCTGAACCATTTTACCTGCTGTTTCTTCCACCGTTCCCCAGATATCAACATGACTCCTTCCTTCATTTTATTCAAGTCTATATCCAATGTCATTTTATCAAAAGGGCCTTCTCTGACTACCCATTATAGTAATTCAATTCACTTATTCTCTAACCCCCTTACTGGTTTTTCTTTGTAATTTACACCAGACAAATTAGGACAAATTACATATGTGCTTACTGTATCCCTCGCTCTACGTGACAGCAGAAGCTAGAAGTTACTCAATAAAACTGAACTAGACTCAACCTTTGCCCCAACCAAATCTGGGAGGGAAAAAAAAAAAGCCTGTCATTGTCATCAAGTTGTTCAAAACTTAAAATCAATTTTTCTAATAAATCATACTTACCCATGTACATAAAATAATGTATAAAGCTTCTTTGCATCAGTCATGCAGCTTCGAGTTACAGATAGGACTCCCTTAGGCCCTACTGTCAGGGGTTCAAGAGCAGGATTTCCAGACTCTACAAGCTGGGAAAAGAGGCGTTCCACACTGCGGCGACAACCAACGCATGGGACAAGCTGAGAAAGTGCACTCAAGACTTCACGTGATGTTACCACCATGGCAATGCTGAGATCTTGTTGCTTAAGCATACTATGTCGCTGAGAAAGAAAAGAAAAAATATGGAGAATCCTTGGCACATGAAATTTCTCTTTCACAAATACTGGTTCCTATTACACAGCTAGTACAAACTAGGCACTGCTTGCCATCTATCTGCAACTCAGCTGGGAAGGCAAAAGGTCAGCCTTGCCCATTCTCTACTCAGTTTGCTCCAAAAACTCTCATTCTGGAATCTAGGATATTAAAAACTTGGCTTTGGATGCCAGGGCTAAGCAAGATGTGCTCCAGAATAGTAAAATGAAGCTCTAGGGGCTAGAGGAATGGCTCAGCAGTTAGTTAAAGCGCTTGCCTAGCAAGTGCTACATACAAAACTTGATTCCCCAGCACCACATAAGCTGTGCGTGGTGGCACTGCCTGTAATCCCAGCACTCAGAAGGCTCAGACAGGAGGATTGTGGTGAGTCCAAGGCCAGCCTTGGCTCCATAGTCAGTTCAGGACCAGGCTGGGCCATACAGTGAGACCTTGTCTCAAAAAAATAAAATAAAATAAAGCTCTACATCTGGAAATTCAAGACTTCAGTGAGTACGAAAAGATATTATGGTCTAGTAGGAGAGAACAAGGTCTTTCTTAGCTATGTGGGAGCCTAAGATATATAACAAATATGCTGGTATAGATGAACGTTATTAATACTTAGTTGGTTATAACAAGGTAGAATACTAACTTGAGAACCACAGCTGTGGAGATACGGGCAAAATTTCTACATGATGGATTTAGAATTACACTAAAATTAAGACTTTCAGGGCCTGCGGGTACAGCTCAGCAGTTAAAGCACTTGATTCCCCAGCACAACATAAACTGGCTGTGGCAGTGCATGCTTGTAATCCCAGTACTTGAGAGGCTGAAGCAGGACTGTCATGAACCTGAGGCCAGTATAAAGCTATATAGTGAGGTAAGGATCAGCCTAGATTATGGAGCAATATTCTGTCTTAAAAAAAAAAAAAACCCTCAGATTTTACCAAAAACAAATGGTAGAGCAAAGTATTTACCAAGAAGCATTTTCTGACATTTATCATTAATTTTGTAATCAACATCTTCTCTAAGAGTAGAACTACAGTTCTGAGGTAAACAGTTGTCTTTCATTGTCCTCATTATATATTATACAATATGGAAACATCATTTCTCAGAAATAAAAATGAGCAAGTTAATAATATGCAATTTTTAATATAGAAGAAATTTAATAAGTGCTTTTTTGATTTCTGAGATGTGGAATCCAAATCCAGAGTCTTACACATGCTAGGCAAGTGCTCTTCCACTGATTACATCTATAGCCCCGAACAAGCCCATAATGAAAAACTGTATACTTTCTCTTTAAAAACCAGAAAAGATGAGCTGGTAAAATCAAAGCTTTTTACAAACATGTAAAATGTTAACACAATCCTTTCTTTTTCACATTCCAGGACCACAGATGAGGTACATAATTACATTTACCACAGCAATCGTAGAAAATCAAAGCAATTTCAGAGCAATCTTAATATCTAGTAAATTTTAGGTAAAATAAAAATTGTATAGCTAAATTTTAAATGACTCAAATGTATAAATATATATATGCATGGACATACACATCACCGCAAACACTGATTTTAAAAACTATTACCTGAATGAACTGCTTCAGTTGTGCACCATTATTCTGATGTCCATCAAGATTTAACACATTGTCAGGAAATTCCATCACCATCTTAAAGTGCAAACAGAACAGAAATCAAAGTTTTGTCTTCTTCTAGTATCTCAGACAGCCTATTAGATAAACTCCTGGGACTGAACGAGATTTGCCCCTTCCCTTTAAATTTTTTTTTCAAAATACTAAGTATATACAAATTTAACGTTAGAATACTATAGTCATGTAGTCATTAGAAACAAGAACACTAAAGTCAGACAGACACAGGAGTTTAAATCCAAACTCCGTCATATAACACAAACGTCTTAACTCTGGTTAAGTTCCTTAATCTGTCTAATTCTTAATTTTCTCATTTACAAAATCAGAAAGAGCAGGAATTTCTAGTATTGATTTTATACAGTGTCTATGTATTTGGCTACTCTGCCTAGGCTGGGATCAAACTAGGCTCATAATCCTAGATTCCTGGGATTACAGACCTGAGCAACCAGGCCTGGCTAGGTTACATATTAAAGTGTTTCTTACAGCAAGAAACAATAGCATTTAAAAAGTCAAATAGTTGTATTTTTTATTAATTTCTCATAGTTAGAATAAACCTTACAACTTCCTTTAAAAATATCTATGTATCATGCTGGAAATGTGGCTTAGTGATACAGTGCTTGTCTACCACATCTGAGGCTCTGGGTTCAATCCCCAATACCACTACCATAGCCAAAACAAAAAATAGGGGCTGAAGAGGGCTGGAAGAATGGCACATCGGTTAGTGCTTGTCTTGCAAGCATATGGCCTTGAGTTTGATCCCCAGCACTCAGGAGGCAGAGGCAGGAGGACTGCCATTGAGTTCAGACCAGCCTATACTACAGAACGAGATCCTGCCTCAAAATAAAGAGACAGGAAAAAAAATAGCTAAATCTTGGAAGCAGCTGGTATATCCATCAACTCTGAATCATTTATAGGAAAATCGGTGCACTTTGGGTGCTTTGTAAAACAAATCAAGACACCAAAAGTAAAAAACAAAATATAAAAAAAAGTAAGAGAGATGAAAGAAAGTAAGAAGATAGAGTTTGTGGAGAGGAAGAAGGGATATGGGGGATGGGGAGGTAGAAATGGGGAAGGGAAGTAAAAATGATCAAGAAACTATATATACATATATATATATATACACATATACATACACACATACATACACAAATTTCTCAGGCTGTTATCACTATTATAAATACTAATAAAATAATTTTGGCAAAAAAAGATTCCTCCTCCCAATTAGTCCCATGAAGACTTTTCTTTTTCCGTGCTGAGGATATTATCAACATACTCACTCTGAGTTATATTCCCATTCCTCGTTAACTTGAGACAGAGTCTCATTAAATTGTCTAGGCTGGTTTCGAATTTGCAGTCCTCCTGTCTGCCGTCCCAATAACTGGGATTACAGGTGTATACCACCATACCTAGCAAGCCAAGCTTCTTTAATGAAGGTGTCTATTTTCTTTCTTCCACATTAGAAACAAAAAACTTAAACCAGCCATGTTGGCAATGCCTGTAATCAGAGGACTTGGGAGACCGAGGCAGAAGAATCACTGAGTTCAAAGGTCAGCCTGGGATAAATACCAAGATTCTGTCTCAAAAACAATAAATAGTTTAAAACATTCTTGTTCTAACAATAAACTGAGATCTCATTAATAATAAAACAAGAGATGTAAGAGCTTTGCTTAATAAAAGAATACTGGATATATGAAATAGAGAAACAAATGAATTCTAGAAAGACAGGTAACGATGCAAACACCAAGTTAACAATCTGGGTGATTTCAGAGAATAAAAATTATATGCACGATGTTTCAAGTTTGTAAGTATGTTTATCTTACAGAAAAATTCATGCAGTTGTTTCTAGGTAGTAGGCTGAAAGGAGGATTTTTTTCATTTGTCTGTCTTTCCCAGATTTTATCACAATGTGCAGATAATTATGGAGTCAGAAAAGTTTTCTTTCTTTTCAATTCTATGATCATTATACTATGCTCAGAGATATGCTCCTTATCTCAATAGCTTTTACTGTTCTGGAAGTTTTTTCTTCTATTCATCCAAATACGAAATGTTTAAATCTTAATGTTTCTAAGATCAATCATCCAATTTTCAGATTTCTCAATCCCAATACCATTTCCAATTTTCCTCCTCAGTTTTCTTGAGTGGTGTTAACAGCACCACTTAATATAGCTTTGTATAAAGGTACTATTCTAAACACTTTCATACATTAGCTTTACTAACACTACCAAGTAAAACTAAAGTCACCAGTAAAATGCTGTAGCTCTAAGTAATCTGGTGAGAATGAAATAAGCAAAATATCTAATGAAACAAATAAGCAAAATATGTACAATGTAGACTGTGTTTATTGTAGCTAACAAAACCTACACAAAAATAGTAATCTAAATACAACTTCTGACCTAGAAAACTAATAGTAAAATAGTTACTAGCTCTATTAATTCATGTTTTGTTTTGTTTCTTTGAATAATCACCAAGTTTAAGCTATTAAGATTTTTTTTCAGCCATCCCCACTATTAAGAAATTTAACAAGGGGGTGGATCGAAAGGAAAGCGGGGAAGGTTTTGTTACCTTGACTAGATATGTATGTGCACAAAATGCCAAAACCAATGTAAACCTTAAATTTTGCACTTATACATATCAATAAAATGGGGATGGGGGCTGAGTATATACTTCAGTGCACAGGCTCTATGTTCAATCCCCAGTACTACAAAAATAAACAAATAAAATAAAAATAAGTAGATTTTTGAAAATTAACTATCAAGCTGGAGATACACCTTAACAGTGGAGCAGTTACCTACCACACTTGAGGCCTGGGTTCAATACTCAGCTTCTCTACCATCACAAAAAAAGTTCTCTTCAATCAGGTGAGACCGTAAGTTTTGATTTATTAGAATTGTTTTAGACAGGGTCTCATTCTGTAGCCCATTCTGGTCCTGAACTCACTGGTATAGCCTAGGCTGGCCTTGGACTCAGGACAATCCACCTGCCTCAGCTTCCTGAGTGCTGGGGTTACAGGAGTGCACCACCATGCCCAGATTTATGTGGTGCTACGGAATTGAATTCAGGGCCTTGAGCTTGTGAGGCAAGCACTTTTTAACCACTGTGCCATTCCTCCAGCCCATTTCTTTGTTTTTGAGACAAGAGTCTCACTCTATAAAGTCCAGGCTGGTCCTGAACTCACTATAGAAGACAGCTATACTAACCACTATACCACTACCACCACCTCAACTCATTATGTAGCTCAGGCTGGCCTCAAACTCAGAAATCCTCCTGCCTCACCCTCCTGAGTTGGGATTATAGCATGTGCCACACAACCAGCTTATGTGGTAGTAGGGAATTGAACTCAGAGCCTTGCACTTCCTACGCAAGCATTCTAACTGCTGTGATATTCCTCTAGCCTCTCAACTGACCTTTAAAAAATTACAATTATATGGATAATATATACTTCAGAAACCTTTTAAAAAATAAAGTTAAATTTTTTGATAATTTTCACCTAGAACAAATGTCAAAAACTGTACTGTAAGTTGAGTGTGGCATTACATACCTGCTAAAGCCAGCTTCTCAGGAGGCCGAGTCAACCTTGGTACAAAATTAAAAAGAAACTGGGCACGAAGCTCAGTAATAGTACCCAGGGTTCAACCTTTAGTACTACCTCCTCTCTCCCTGGAAAAAAAGCTATTAAATTATTACTATTCCTTTCCTGGGTCCATTGGCTTGCATAATAATTTTTTTAAACTTACTCTACACTACTTTGGCTAGAGAATCTGTCTTAATTATATTGCCCTTGCCTTTAAAATATTTTAAAACAGCTGCTTACCTTGTTTTTGGTTAATCACTACATCACTATATGAAAATAAGGGACTGGAGATTTAGCTTAGTGACAGAGGATTTGTCTATGAAGCTCTGAATTCTGTCTTTAGCATTAAAAAAAAAATTGTGACAATAAGAAAACAAGAAAGGCCAGGAGGCTGATAGCACTGTTTTTCTCCATTCTTTAAAACCACTTCCTTGACTTAATCTTAGCTTCTAGGTTACTTAAAAGGAGACAGCCCTCTTAAGCATTTCTTTAAGGTGTGGTTTCACAGAGGAATCATTAGTGTTCAGCTTCATGATGAGGTTGCCTACCCATAGCTAGACAAAAATAGAACGAGATATTGTGCTGCAATTACTCCTTTATAAAGTTTATTGAATCCATTACCCACTTTCACTCTTAAGTATCTGTCCTGGTTTTTCCTGACCACAAGCACACACAAAATTTGTTTTTAGTTCATGCTCATAAACTCTAACCAACAAGATTGTTAGTATTTATCACAATTATTGTTGCTATGGTTTTACTTTTACTTCCTCTGCACAGCCATTTGTAACATATATGGCTTCTGGTAAAATTAAATATTACATTAAGAACTGAAAAAAACATAAATGCCAAACTTTTAACGTATCTCCATATGCTATATTTATTATCTTTCAAAGTCTCAGGCAGTTAAACATTCTTACCAGTTTCTAGTTTGTTCGTTCTTTCTGTAGAGACATGATCTTGCTCTGCAGTCCAGGCTGGTCCTGAACTTACTAGATAGCCCAAGTTGGCCTCAACTCCTGGCAATCCTCTGGTCTCAGCCTCCAGAGTGCTGGGATTACAGGTATGTTAGCCACCAAGCCCAGCTTATTTATGTGGTGCTGGAGAATCAAACTCAGGGTCTTGCACTTGCTAGGAAAGCACTCTAAACCTTAAGCTATTTCTCCAGTTCCTTTACATTGATGTGAATTAGATGAGTAAACTGTTCCAGAAATACTGTATCAATCTGACAACACATATTAAGAACTTTTCAAAGCAATCTTATCCTTCCATACAATAATTCTACTTCAAAAAGCTGAAGAAAAAAATTTTAAAGCAAACACTGAACTATTTTTATTCTTACAGAATTTTCTCTATGTCCAATAACATAAGAATAACTATATTATTGGATGTCATACAACACACTATTATAGTCATTTAGAATATAAACATTTAAAAGATTTAAGAAACACTATGCAAGGCTGAAGCAGAAGGGTTCCAAGTTCTAGACCAGCCTGAGTAGCTTAGCAACTTGGTTAGACATGGTTTCAATATCAAAAATGGGCTGAAAGGCTAGAGGAATGCCACAGCAGTTAAAGTACTTACATTCCAAGTGGAAGGCCCTGAGTTCAATTTCCCGCACTATATGGGCATGGTGGTGCATACCTGTAATCCCAGCACTTGGGAGGCTGAGGCAGAAGGACTGCCATGAGTTCAAGGCCAGCATGGACTCCATAGTGAGTTCAGGACCAGGCTTGGCTAAAGAGGGAGACAGTCTCATAAAAGAGGAGGGAGGGGTGGCAGCTGAGGAAGTAGGTCAGTGTGAAGGCCCTGAGCCCTGGATTTAATCTACAGTACAAATCATCCCACCGTACCCTAAAAACAAGCCAAATGTGGCAGTGCATGCCTGTAATCACAACTAGGAACCTGAAGCAAAAAGATCTCAAGTTCATAACCAGCCTTGGTAACTCAATGAGACTCTTGTCTCAAAAACAGAACTCAGTGGTATACAACACTTGCTAAATATGTGGAGGCACAAAGTTCAATCAGTTCTCCAGTACGAAAAAGAAGGAATGCTACATAGCTACATACAGCCTGTTACAGTTGTGTAGCCTACAGGAGGCTGGAGCAAGAGGATCAGCAGGAGGATTCAGAGCCCAGGGATGACTATTCAGTAGCCTTTTGGCTAACATCAGGTGCAGAAGAAACAAGGAGTTTGAGACCAGCCTAGATAATACAAGAAAACCCCATTAAAAAGACATGATGAAATGTTCTCAATATCACATGTAGTGAAAAAAGCAGGACATAATGTGTTACAAAAGAGACAATTTATCTCGACTTGGCTTCCATGCATGGATGAATGAAATTACACTAAATGTTGCTCATATGTGGGGAGGAGGATACACTGTTTTGTGGTTAATTTTCAAGATTTTAAAAGGAATATACATTCTGATTCTATTAATTCATTTTTAAAGTACTTGCTAAAAAACCTAGTTTTCCAAAGATATCTCTAAAATAAAATCTGTATTCTACCAGCTAACTTTATAATTCTAGTAACACTGAATAGCATTTGAGCACATGGCTTAACACTTCCCTAAATATTCTACCAGTTTACTAACTGGAGATTTTTCTCAAATATATAAGCACTGTATCTAAGTGTTCAAAACCATTAAACTACTATAAGAATTTTTTCTCGTTTTTTTGTGCTTTTTTTTTTTTGAGATAGGGTCTCACTCTGCAGTCCAAGCTGGTCCTGAACTCACTATGGGCACAGGATGAGGAATCTTTTCTTTTTTAATCACAGGAATCTGTAACATGTAGCATAAAAATAAGAGGCAGCTTCTTCAAAACAAGATTCTTAATTTTGTTTTATAAATCCAAGTTAAAATCATTAATTTAAGGAGTTTTCCCCACCTTACTAAAATGGTAACATTTCTAACTGTAAACTATAAACACTGTATCTAGACCAATATCTAGCCAACAAGATTCTAATACTATCGTACTTGAAATAAAGATCACACGTTTCCTTGAATTACTTCTAGATTCTAGGTATAAAGATCAAACCAAATATTAACTTTGGGCCCACACTGCCATCCAGTTGTCAATGGAACAGCATAGAACATATACTTCAAGTATCTTCTCCTCAATTTCCCTTTCTCTCCCAACAGGTGCTTTGCTCTGCATTCTCCATTAAATAGTCTGAAAGAAACTTGTTCTCCTAAACATGGTACATCCTTGACAAGAATCTTCACTAACAGCACTCAACCACTGTGCACAAGTTTCTAAGTAATAAAATGTCTCACTCATTCTCCAGTGACAAAAACCCATTCTAAAGCACTAAAAATTGCACCTTTTAGAAAATACAATGTTATTTTCAGGTATTTAACCAAGTCTAAGTTTTATCTGCCATAGCCACAAATCCATAAAATAAAAAGCAAAATTTGACCACCTACTACAGTGTCAATTAGGTGCCACAATAAACCAGAGTGCAAAGCTACATCTTTTTCTATTGAAATTTTTGAAAATTCACATCATTGTGGAAAGCAGCATACATATCAATCATTTAAAGTAACACATACATTAAAGTGATATATCCACAAGAAAGGTGGGCTATGTAGGTGTAAGGAAAGAATAAGTATCTTATAATTTTGTAAGTGCTCAAATTTATGTTGATTTTCTCTGTTTTGATTTACCTAAAAGCAACTGATATCTTAACTTATATTTTGGTTTTTCATAAACTTCAAAGGCATTCTGGGACAATAAGCATAAAAGGTTGATATCCAACTATGTACCTTGAGGTGTTCATGTTGGCGAAGAAATATTAACGAATAAACCCTTACCAAAAATTTTCACATTGAGAAAGGTATCATTCGGTTTCATCAGAGTGTTAGGCTGTTGTTTTGTTTTTTAACTATTTAAGGTATAAGTGCAGGGTAGGGCATGGTGGTTTATGCCTGCAATTTTAGCTATAGGAAAGAACCGCTGTAGTCCACAAGTTCAAGACAACCTGGCCAACTCAGAAAGATATCTATCTCAAAGAACAAAAATAAGGCTGGAGTAATGGCTCAGCGGTTAAAGCGCTTGAGCACGCGCTAAGCCAACCGCTAAGTACCCGAGTTTGATTCCCCAGCACCACATAAGCTGGGCGTGGTGGTGCACACCTGTAACCCCAGCACTCGGGAGGCTGAGACAGGAGGATTGCCTTGAGTCCAAGGCCAGACTGGGCTCTGAAGTGAATTCAGGACCAGCCTGGACCACAGAGCAAGACCCTGTCTCAAAAAAAAAAAAAAGAAAGAAAGAAAAATTAAATGAAATATAAGCCCACTACACTAAAACAAAAAGTGCAGAAATAATAACCAAGCCACACAAGTAATTTCAAAAGCATCAACACAGACTCTACTTACTTTATGTGAGGCCAAATCATTCTGCCTTGGGGAATGAGGACTTGAATAATTATAGATGCTTTCACTTGAAAAGTTCAAACAAATTAAGTTTTCCAGTAACTCTTTTAATACTCTAAAAGTAATGCAACTCATTCAAATCTTAATTGAGACTGGCAAAAAGCAAAGCATAGACTGGCATCTATCTCTACAATGACTTGCACTTTATATAAAATGGGAAAGCCTTCAGTAGGTACTTGCAAAAGAAAATTCAGGAAGAAAACTGATCTACTGAACTGAATAGCCAAAAAAAAAGCTAAGATGTAAAAAGACTTACATACATCTTATCAAAATAGGCAAATGTATAATCCAAACTATCAGCATCATCAAAATGCCAATTTTACAAGATACTGAAAAAGGTTCATTTCATTTCGTAAGAAATAGTGACAAGCAACTGCACTCATTTCCTGTTCAGATTCAAATTTCTGCTATTTCCTTTTAAAGGAAATAGTACAGCAACACGGGGCACAGGCTACACTACCACCATACCACCAACTCTCTCAAGAGAGCACTACCCAGCATTGGGTCTTTACACACAAGATGGTTATCAGTCTTTTACAGTGCTCTTACATATTCAACGATTCAGTTTCATAAAAAAAAAGGTGTGCCTGTAAGCTAAAGAATAACGCCAAGAAAGCCCATTTTGAAGAGTCATGGCCCAGCAACACAATCATCTCAAGAGTTTCAATGCACTAGACAACACGAGACTTCCAACGAAATCGAACCATTTTAGTGGAATCCTTACTGTGCAGGAGCATGTCACCCAGCCCTCAGCAATCACGCTTATGTAGGGGAGCCACAGGACTAAAATAGAAAACACACAGGTAGCAGTGCAGCTACGACATTTCCAAGTACTTAAGCCTCCCCGAGGGTAGGCGGTTTCTGCGAGGGATAGGCCCTAGACGCCCCAGATCCTTCAACCCTTCTCCACTGCGCGCGCTTGGCACAAGCGGTGTCTGCTAAAGGGAACCGGGGAAAGGAAGAGGGGTCAAAACGGAGGGAAGCCCTGGGACCAGCGGCAGGAACGCGCTCCCGGCACAGGGTGCAGACACCCACCGCGAAGGCCAGCTCGCGGGGCCTGCCGGAGGAGGCCTCGCCTAGGAGTTGCAACACACTCTCTCACCAGTGCGCAGCGCTCGGCCTGGGGGAGGGGCAGGAGGGGAAAACAGCTGCCAGGGGAGCCGCGGGCCCAGCCCGGCCGGCCCGCTCACCGTCAGCGTGTCGTCGATGTAGAGGGGAATCTGCCTCCTCTCGAAGGGGAACTCCTCCTCCCCGTCCCTGCACACCGCCACCAGTCGCGCCATCGTCCCCGACGCTGCCGCTGCCACCGTCACCACCTCCTCCCAGCCGCCGCCGCCGCCGCTCCTGCCGCTCTCGCCGCCGCCTCCTCCCAGCTCCTGCCTGCAACAGCCAAACCCCGCGAGCATAAGCACCCGCCGCCGCGCAGCACATTCGCCACGGGGGGGAGGGAGCTCGCTGAAGGGGACGTGAGAGCCGCGCTACGTTTCCCATCACCCGATTCCACACACGCTCAGCCAATCAGCGCCGGGCGGCGCCGGGACCCGCCCCCTCGCGCCGCTCTCCCTCCCGTCCGCGCCCGCCAGCCTCCAGTCAGGGTCCAAAGGAGACGCGGAAAGGGGTCTCCGGCCCGGGGCTTCACCGCCCGCCACAGCAGTCCAGACTTCAGACCCCACCCCGACCTCTGCTCCACGGCCCACTCCCCACTTCCGGCAGCAGAGGCGCCCGCAGCCCCCAGCTGACTGACCCTCTCGGCCCGTCAGCCCGCTCCGCCCAGTCGGTCCCCGGGGCTGCAGTTGCCCAGCGCGACCCCGCCCCTGGGAGGGGCCGACCCCGCCTCAGCGCTGCGGAGTCCGGGCGGGGTCAGGCGCGGACCCTTGGCTCACCGCGGACGGAGGCAGGCTCGGGTCTGACCTCTAGCAGGTTCTCACGGTCGCCTCCCTCACCCCACCGCTGCTCCCCGTTACCGGCTGGCGAGGCCCGCGTCGGGGCCGGCCTAGGCGGGAGCGCGGCTCCGAAAGCCGTTTCCTCTCCAGGCTCAGTCAGCCGCTCGCGCCACGGCGAGTGGGGGAGGGAGAGAGGCCTACGGGGAGGGGGGGGGCGGGGCGGGAGCTCCGGGCGGGGCCCTCGCCACTTCTCGCGAGACCCGGCGTCGCCGCTCTTGGGTCGCAGCTTCCGAGCTAGGTAGAGGTGGGGAACTTACCTGTCCTTCCACGCGTGCGAGATCCGTGCCCTGCCTGGAGTTTTAGATACTGTCGCCCGAAATAGAGCTAGTGGGAGGACTAAGTAGGCCTGAACCTTAGTGTCCCTCCACACGGAGCTGAGAACGGCACTCCCGAGGGCCGAGGGGGACGGAGCCGAGGCGAGCGGACTCGGCCCAGGCCCTCCGAGGACTTGGGTAAGTGGTGAGGAGCCGGGGCTCCCGAGGTCAAAGAGAGCAGAAGGCGGCCGTGAGGGAAAGGGGGAACGAACGGGTTCAAGCCAGGTCTGACCTTCCCTTCCCGGTGCTCGGCACCTCTTACCACGTCTTCCGTGAGGAAAGGAGGACCCCCCTGTGCTGATGCAGCAGGAGGCAGCAGCGAAACCGCCTCTGATTTGGGACGGAACCGAGATACCGCTGGGAAAATGAAAAATACTCTTGCGCTGACAGGTTTTGGTTTTTGTTACACTACAGGCAGGTGAAACACTGGACTTATGTATGTGTTATTGACCTCCATAAAGTATTTTGGTTATCATATGAAGTCTTAGAAGTCTACAACAGAAGCCCTTTATAGTGCAAAAACCCTATAGTGCTAAGCTATGTTAATTTATGACATTGTGTGGTCACTGTCAGGGTAGATGACATAATAAACTGGAAGAATCACTGTTCAGTCCCAAAGGTGTGACTATCCAATATTTATGGCTTACTGCCATGTTGAGAGAGCCCAACAGTATGATCATTAGCTTAAACCGAGTTGGCATATAAGATGTGTGTGCAGGGGACCAGGAGCATAGCTCAGCAGTTAAAGTGCCTATCAAGCAAGCACAGGGCACAGGGCTCCATGTAAACTGGATATGGTGGGCACCCGCCTGTATTCCCAACATTAGGTAGGTGAGGCAGGAGTATTGCCATGTGTTTGAGGCCAGCCTGGACTACAAAGTGAGTTCAGGACAAGTTTGGACTATAGAGTGAGACCCTGTCTCAAGAAATAAGTAAATCAGTCAATAAAAGTGTTTGTACCTTCTGACAGGTTAGAAAACAACCAAAATTTGGTCATTTTTGGAAAATCTTGTATCTTATTTGAAACACTTTAAGATTGCCGTGGGTGGGGCTGGAGGAATGGCACAGTGAGTAAAGTACCTAGCAAGTGCAAGGCCCTGGGTTTGATTCCCCAGCACCACATAAAGCTGGATATGGACCTGGAGGAATAGCTCAGCAGTTAAAGCGCTTGCCTAGCAAGCATTTAGGCAAGTACTAAAGTACCTGAGTTTGATTCCCCAGAACCACATAAACCAGGCATATGTGGTAGCGCACGCCTGTAATCCCAGCACTGAGGAGGCTGAGACAGGAGGATTGCAGTGATTCCAAGGCCAGCCCGGGCAAGGCTCTACTGAGTTCAGCACCAGCCTGGGCTACATCAGGGAGTTCAGGACCAGCCTGGGTTACGGAGCAAGACCCTGTCTCAAAAAAAAAAAAAATGCATGGGTTTTAAGGTCCTACAAATACTACTAATATAGCCATTAGTAGTTTAAACCTTTTATTTATATATATATATATACATATATATATATATATATATATATTTTTTTTTTTTTTTGGAGCCTAGCTTCATGGCATAGGTATATAAATCCCAGCACGGTGGGAGACTGAGGCAGAAAGATCAAAAGTTCAAGCTCAGACTAGGTTTTGTATAGACCTTGCCTCAAAATAAAAATGAAAACTGTTGAAGTTGGGCATGGTGGCATGCCTGTAATCAAAGCACTTGAGAGGCTAAAGCAGGAAGATTACCATGAGTTCAAGACTAGCTTGGACTACAGGACAACACTTTGCCTCAAAATAAATAAAATAACTGCGTTGGGGATATAACTCAGTGTGATGGCCCTGCATTCAGTCTCCAGTACCATAAAAATAATAACATGGTAAATAACATTAGGAAAAATGAACTTAATATACAACTGCTAATTTTAATTATTTTCACTACTGAACACACACTGGGTACTAGCAAAGAACAGCTGCAAAGGAAATGACAGTTATTAGAACACCTTTGGTTGTTACCAATAGTGTTGTTTGATGAGGAAAAAAATGAATGGACCAAATGGCCTGTAATCCCAGCACTCTGGGAAGCTGAGGCAGGAGGATGGCAAGTTGAAGCCCATCTTGGGTAACATAGTAACTTAGACCCTATTTCAAAATTAAAAAGTGGGTTGGGGACATATTTCAGTGTAGAGGCCCTGGGCTGAACCCAGTATCAGTACCACCACCACCACCACCAAACAAAAGGTGAATGGCAGAATATTTAAATCACCAGTTTAAGCATTTGAGAGTCTGCAAATTAGATTTTCATGAGTTGACAGTGGGAAGTTATATTTGACTTGTTAAAGGCAGAAACACAATTTACCCCACTGAATTTTTTTTTTCTTTTTGAGACAGGGTCTCACTCTGTAGTCCAAGATGGCCTAGACTGGCCTTGAACTCATGGCAGTCCTCCTGACTCAGCCTCCTGAGTGTTAGGATTACAGGTGTCCCCAGGTGATGTGGTTCTGAGAAATTGAATTGGGGTACTTAGAGGTTGCTAATCAAGTGCTTTAACTACTGAGCTATTCCTCCAGCTCACCCACTGACATAAATTAAAAGATAAGCTTCCAAACCATGCTGGGTGACACAGGTGAATAATCCCAGCACTTGGGAGGCTGAGACAGGATGATCTCAAATTCAAGCCCAGCCCAGTGGCAATTTAGTAATTTAGAGTCTCAAAATCAAAAATAAAACCGGGGGTACTGGAAGAATCAAAAAACAAAACAAAAACAACAGAACAGGGCTGGAGGAATGGCTCAGCAGTTAAAGCGCTTGCCTGAGTTTCTATTCGCCAGCACCACATAAAGTGGGCATGGTGATACGCCTGTAATCCCAGCACTCAGGAGGCTGAGATAGGAGGATTGCTGTGAGTCCAAGGCCAGCCTGGGCTACAGAGTGAGACTTTGTCTAAAAAAAAAAAAAAAGCAAAACAAAAACTGGGCTGAAGGTGTAGTTCAGCGCAAAGGCCCTAACTTCAGTCCTTAGTACTAAAAAAGGGAAAAGGTAAATTCTTAGGCTTTCATCTAGTGCACACCTGGGAAGCTGGGTCAAAAAGATTGCAGTTGTGAGCCCAACCTAACTGACTTAAGTGAAACCCCACCTCAAATTAAAAAAAATTTTTTTTTTTTAAAAAGCCTTCAGATGTAGTTAAGTGTCAAGACCACAGGTTTATTCTGCAGTGCTTTTAAAAAATTTTTTAGCTAAACTCGTGGCATAGGCTTGTGATCCCAGCACCCTGGGAAGCAGAGATAGAACTGCAAATTCAAGCCCAGCCTGGGCAACTTAATGGTTTAAAGAGACCTTGTTACAAAACCAAAAATAAAATGGGCTGGGGATGTAGCTTAGTGTGAAGACCCTGGTCTGCATCTCCAGTATCCTGCTCCCCCTTCCAAGTTATTTTTATTTTTTAAGGCTATTTAGCTTCCACACAGTCATTTAGGGGGAAACTTCCTCTCAAAAGTAATAAATTCCAAATGTTATCATAGTTTGTAAATATAAACTCAGCTGAGTGCTAAATTGGCTACTAATCTAACAAAGAAATTATTATTCAGTCACTTTTAACAACCTACATTTTTTTTTTTTTTTTTTTTTTTGAGACAGGGTCTTGCTCTGTGGTCCAGGCTGGTCCTGAATTCACTTCAGAGCCCAGGCTGGCCTTGGACTCACGGCAATCCTCCCGTCTCAGCCTCCTGAGTGCTGGGATTACAGGCGTGCGCCACCACGCCCAGCTTACGTGGTGCTGGGGAATCGAACTCGGGTATTTAGTGCTTGGCTTAGCGCGTGCTCAAGCGCTTTAACCGCTGAGCCATTACTCTAGCCCCCACAACCTACTTATATTAAAAACAAATTTTGGAAATGGGTATGGTGGCACACACCAGTAGTCCAGCATTCAGAAGGCCTAGAGGCAGGTAAAGAGCTGTAAGGTCAAGGCCAGCCTGGGCTACTTACCAAAAGCCTGTCACAGACAAGCATAAAGTTTGGGGGCTAGAGTATATAGTTTAGAGGCAGAGCATTTGTCTAACATGCATGAGGCCGTGGGTTCATTGGCCAACCCTAGGAAAAATAAATTTTTAACAAATTTGGAGACAACTAATTAGCACAGCAATTCTACAACTGAGTATCAGAAGAGGCTCCACCTGTTCTATACTACACAAGTAACTCCTTGACCAAATTTCAAATTACCTTAAAACATGGACTCTTCACGATTTCTGCAATAATCAGATTTCTTAAAAACAGAGCTAAAGTCAAATTTGAATTGGTTTTGCCAGCTTTGAGGATACACACTGAAAATTAGAAATAAAGGTTTTATGAGACTTACTTTCATTTATTTGCAGTACTTACGACTGAACCCAAGCAGGGCCTTCTCATTGAGCTATATCCACAATCCTTTTATTTTTTGAGACAGAATCTTGCTAAGTTGCTGTGTTGCCCAGGCTGGACTGTAACTTGTGAGCCTCCTTCCTCAGAAGTTTTTTTTTTTCCTCCAGTATAGAGGATTGAATTTAATACTTTATACATGCTAGACAAGTGCTCTACCCTAAGCTATATCCCCAGGCCTTTTTAAAGTTTTGACAGGATCTCCATAACCTGCCTTGGCAGTCTTCAAACTTGCAGTCCTGCCTCAGACTCCTCAGTAGCTGGGATTATAGATGTGTATACCCTGACACCCAGCTTCTAGAATTTTAAATCTTGACGGCAGGTTCAAAGTAAGCTTGGGGTTTGTAAATGACTTTATCTCCTCTGTAGGGTCCCAACCTAATATAAGCTGGTGGTACAGGTCAGTGCAAAGACTCTGGGTTTGGGTGCTGGATGAATGCAACAGCAGTTACACTGCTTGCAAAGGCCCTGATTCTGATTCCTCAGTAGCACATAAAGCCAGGCATGGTGACACACACCTGAAATCCCACCATTCGGGAGGGTAAGGCAAGAGGATTGCTGTGAGTTCAAGGCTAGCCTGGGCTACAAAGACCCTGTCTAAAAAAAAAAAAAAAAAGACAAGACTCTGGGTTCAAGCCCCAGCACTACCACCCCCCAATTGGGGGGGGGGGGGGAAGTATAGCTAATTTTATAGACTAGGTTTTCTCACTGCTCTTTCCCTTTAACAAAGTAAAGAAGTATTTCTGACACAGCCCCCACCCTCCCTTTTCTGAGTTCCAGCCTTTCAGTTCTAAAATGCACTAAGTTCTCTCCCAATGTATGTCTTTTGCTGAGGGAGTCACCCTAAATTGAATACAGTGTAGTTTATTTTCCTTTCATTCCCCATTTATAGCTTTGGCTCAAAAAAAAATTTGTGAGGAAAATTTTGACTTACTAGATGAGTTCTTAGTTTGACATTCATGGCAACCTGTACTTTTTCATGACTTAATAATAATGTGTAATAATTGTTTAATGTGTCTCCCACTAGATTGCAAGCTTCAAGACATCAGGAAATTTGTGCTTCACCTGTCATTGTATTCCTAGTCAAGTGGGCTAAAATGAATTAGTCTCAAAGGAACTTTTATTGTCCCATAATTGTGTGTATAAACTATATCTATTTATACCATTTAACTGTTGCTTCACTTCCTATTTGATTTGATATTCCTCTTCCCAAGGTTGTATTAAAGTAAAATTTAGCAATAAAGTATTGACAATCCATAATTCATAATGAATTCTCTTAATGTAAATATTCCACTTATGTAAATATTATAAAATACAATCAGAAAGAAAGAAAGCTGGGTATGATGGTGCACAGCTGTAATCCTAGAACTCTGGAGGCTAAAGCAGGATCGCTGTGACTTTGAGACCAGTGTGGGCTACATAGTAAGTTCAGGACCAGCCTGGACTACATAGGGAGGATCTGTCTCAAATAAATAAATAAACAAATAAAATAATGATAATACAGTGCTATTAAGATAGTACAAATCCTGCTTCCAATGTTCCAGTGTCAAAACTGGTTTATTTAAATTATTGGCACTTAGGGGCTGGGGACATAGCTCAGTAATTATAGCACTTGCCTAGGAACCCTAGGCCCCAGGTTCAATCCCCCAGTACCACATAATATCTGCGCATGGTGGTGTGCAACTGATCTCAGCACTTGGAAGGTTAACATGATTGCCTTGAGTTCTAGGCCAGCCTGGGCTACGTTGTGAATTCAGGATCAAGTGGGACTACAGAGCAAGATTCTGACTTAAAAAAATACACACACACACACACACACACACACACACACACACACACACACAAACTGGCATTTAACAAAATGTAAGGCTTTGTTTCTTCTTTGTTGTTGTTATATAAGGTTGAGAAACATTAAAATTAAGCAGGCAGACCCATTGGCACACACACAATCCCAACCACTCAGGTTACCCAGGATGATCACCTGAACAACCCACTGAGACCCTGTCTCTAATAATAATAATAAAGCCCATCATTACTGTTAGGATTGGAATCCTAATTTTCTAGCAGAGTATGATAAAGACTGGGTTGCCAAAAGCATATTTTCACATTTATTTATTCTTTCCCCTTAATACGTTGCCCAAAATACCCTAATCTTATTGATCACCAAAACTTTATAGTTTTACCTTGTATATAAAGCACATATATAATTAAACAGTTGGTAAACATATAGACATGAAGCACACATAATGCCCACAAGGTACTGCTATGTAATGTATCTACCATCAGGTTGATCAGGCCTGTTGTTACATTTGACAACAAGAAAAACATTAGCTGGTTTTTGTTCAAAGCTGTGATTAAACAAAGATGGGGGTCCTTTTCTTCACCTTTGGGGACTAAAAATTCAAAATGCTTTTTATTTTTAACAGGTAACTGAGTAAGTTTCCAAGAACATGGTACTACAGCCCCTCTAACTAGAAATTTAGCAAAACTCAAAACTATATCAGTGAGTAATAAACAACTAAGCAAGATGAGGCTAGAAGCAACTATCCACATACAGAAGGCTAAATTGGCCATTCTTCGGGACACTGCTTCTATATTTACCTGAACTACATAAAGAGATATGAAGAGGCTAAAACTTACTAGTAGAAGACAACATGCTACTTTTATCCAATCTTTGATATGTGTTCTGTTCTTAAGCACACATAACCCTGTTTGCACACCAGCCATGTGGATTGCCACATACCCCAAAGTAGAGATTATTCCTTCTCGGTTAGCATTTAATAGACCTACCCTTGTGCCACTGCCATCTGTGCCATACAAAATTAATTTCTTCAGTGGGGTACAGTCAAGGGTTAGCTGGTATAACACAGTAATGCTGATGGCCACAATCCAGGATTTATTTACAGGAAAAATAACCAAAAGCATCGTTGTTACCAACTTCACAACTATTAAGGTAAAGAAAAAGTTCCAGTGAACTCCATATTCCGTTAAATGTTCCTGGTAACCTATGGATTTTATAATGATTAATCGTCCTATTCCTAAGAAGACTAAAGGCCAAACAGAATATAATGATTTTAGAAGATGAAAGCTGGACTTCTCCATGTAATTTCTCCTGACCTCAGGAGAAACCATTGCAGTACCAAAAACAAAGCCACCTACTCCAAAATCCATTGCCCCAGTCCCATAGAGCTCGGTTTTGGCAAGTCTTCTGGGAAAAAGTGGGAAGTCCACAGCCAAAATGGCAATAGCAGCAAATACACTGTTAGCGACCCGGTAACCGGCGATAGCTGGATTGCATTCTGCTTCTAGTCCAACTTGCAAGAATTTTTCAAGGATTTTCTGGGCAGGCACTCTAGCATAGCAAGTCCTACCTCGATATATTTGGTAGAACAGCCCTGCCCCACACATAATTACAATGAGATGCTCAAGGAGGACAAATGAAGACAAAATGGTCAAAGTGGTCACCAAAGGAACTATTAAGATGGCAAAGTCAATGAAGAATTGAGTTGCCCAGGTATGTGGAAAAGAACACAAGTGCTGTAAGAAAATAATCAGGAGCCCTCTGCACAGGATACAGAATGCAGGAAAACACAACCCCTGGGTGACTTCCAGAACACTAGTTCCATTGAGGTTACTGATGAAAGCTTCCTTCATCTGCTTTTGAGACATTTTTTCTTCCTGTGAAAACAAGAACAAAGGAATAGATTTGTGGTAAAAAAAAAAAAAAAAAATTCTCGTTAAATTGGCATATATGTGTACCTGACTTTGATTTTACTCTTCTGGGTTTCAAAACAGAACTCTTGTGATTTCAGATCAGTGGAAGAATCTCAGTCTTGTGATTCCCCTTCCAGGGATTTTGAGGAGTTGACACTGATGCCTAAGAATAGGCTGTCACCCAGAGTATATATGAAATTACTGGAGGAGTTGCCTACTCAGTAGGCAGTAGACTTACAAAAGTAAAGTTCGAATGTAAACCCCAAGCATATTATCACAGACAAAAATATTACAAAGCATAGTACCGTATATAACGTGAATAAACCATTATTAATGACTAAGTCAAACTCCAGGCACGGGTAGGGAGGGAAGATGTTAAGTATGCTCTGGAGTTGGGGTCCTCGGTTTCTGTTCAGAGTCCCTGAGAATCTACAGTCTCTGGGTGTCTGGTACAGAAGGTGAAAAGGACAATCCGCATGCCTCAGCCTCTTGTGCGTGGATTACAGACGTGCGCTACCACGCCCGGCTTTATGTGGTGCTGGGGAACTGAACTCAGGGCCTTGGCCCCGCGAGGCAAGCGCTTTAAACGCTGTGGCATTCCTCCAGCCCATGTCTGAAAAGTGGCACACTGACAGGACACATATATTGGTCAAAGATGAACCACCCCGAACACACATTATAGCCTGTTGGGGCTCAGCAGCCATACCTCACAGTGACCGGCATGAAGCGGCTGGCCTTTCAAAGTATTTTTCCTGGCAGATACTCGCCACGATCAGATCCTGCACTTCAACCATCTACGCGCCACCGGTTGACTGTTTGGCGCCGGCCGGGAAGCCGGACTCGCCCCACAGCGGCCGGAGCCAGCCGCTTCCGCCTCCCGTGCACTGCTTCCGGCTCGGCGCCGCTGGCGCTTCCGGGCCGGCAGGTTCCGCGCGCCTCTGCCTGGTTGGCGCGCCGTGCCCAGCTCCTCCGGTCACCACGCTTTCTTTCTCTATGTTGGGCGTGTCCGACCCAGACCTTCTCGGTCCGTGAGCGAGGCGGGGAAGGCCCGTTCTCCCCGGGCCCCTAGGCCCCACGGCGAAGCCATGGTAGTGGAATGGGGACCGAGGAGCAGGCGCGGAATTCGCCCAAAGCCACCTCCACCAAACTCGCCCTTGACCCCGAATGGTCGGTGGGCCGGCAACCGTGCTCCCGAGACCCTCTCTCGGAACACGGGGGGGCCGCTACTCCTTAGCACAGGATTTCAAAACCCTCACCCAGCAAAGCCCGCAAGCGTGCCAGGCGGGCCACGTGCGCCCAGCGCCGCGTGCGCGCGCCCCGCCCCGGGGCGGAGCCGCCGGGAAAAGAGCTCCGCGGGCCGCCTGGCCGCCCGCTCCTCCCCTTCCCTTCTCCGCTCCTCCCGCCTCCTCGCCGACCTCGCCGCCTGCCCTCCCAGTTGGCGCGGCGGGCTCCGTGCGCTCGGCAGCTCCGGGCGCGGGACCGGTGAGTGCCACCCCAGCCCAGGTTTGAAACCCTTCGTGGCCCTGAAGGGGCAAGGAAGCCAGTTTGCCCCGCATGTCTAAGGTAGAAAGGGTGTCTCTCCCCTGCCCCTCTAAATTGCCGTACCCCTCCTTTCCTTTCCGTTTTGACCCCCAGCTCTTGGCCCTTACCGAGAGCAAGGGCTTTTCACGGTCACTCTTTAGCCTTCCACTTGGCCGGCAGGGGCTGTCCAGGGTCCAGGGGTGGGTGGGTCCCCCTGGCTGACCGGGTCTGGGCGCCTGCTCCCGACCTTGCCCTATCCAGGGACCGTGGAGAAAGCGCCTGGCGAGAGACATCAGAGAAACCGCGTCCTTGGCTAGGGTCATGTCCACCTTCCCAGGGAGGACATACTCTCCTCGTGCCAGGTGCTTCCGGAGCGACATCCCAGCCCAGGGCACCGCGGGCATGTCGCTTGGACCATGTCGCTCGGACCAGGAGGCCCCATTGTAGCCAGGAACCTAGGGCGGCGCCGGCTGGACACCCCGGACCCTTTTTTCCAGGTCTTCCCCTCGTTTACCCTCCCACTTTATTCCCAGCCTAAAAAGAGACCGAAGTCCTGGAGGGAGAAGATCAGGTTACCACCTGCCTTAACTCAGTGTTCCACCTGATCATTATTTTCTCTGCTCACCGTTGCCACACCTTTTTCAGAAATTCTTCGCTAGTAACCACCAACAAAGGAGAGGAGAGGGAACTGGAGAAAACCACCTTAACCTGACTTGACTCCAGCAGGAGCTGACACTGCATGATAAACGCAACATTTGCTAAGTTTTCACAGGTACTAGCCCAGTTGAGACAATGTAGCTCTCTCTGTGAGATTTCGATATTGTTACTCTGTTTTGCAAATGAAGAAAACAAGTATGTGGCTTAGAGAATTCTTATGATCTGCCATAGCGGGGTAAGAAGCTTTCATCTGAGGAAATGCTGTTCTACTTGAGTCTCCAAGAAACCTCTAAATGGTTGACCCTCAGATGGACCTCAGATGGACACTATATGTCCATAGTGAAGGTGTCTAGTAGTCGGGATACTGTTTTCTGCCTGAATCGTCCCTTTTCCAGTTTCCATTAAAGACCTTATGCCTGGAAATGTCTTGAAAAGACTAAATTTATTAAGAGCCTTAAAAATCTCAACAAGGGCTGGCTTAGCAAGCACAAGGCCCTAGGTTTGATTCTCCAGCCTAATATAAACCAGGTGTGGTGGTGCATAACTAATCCCAGCACTTGGGAGGCTGGGGCAGAAGGCTGCCGAGAATTCAAGGCCAGCATGGGCTACAGAATGAGACTCTGTCTCAAAAAAAAAAAAAAAAAAAGTCTCCATAGGGTTCATTCACTACCGTGTCCCTAGTCCTCCTCCTCCTTTGCTGGGGTGTTAGTGAAGTCTGAGAAACTCCAAATCTGAAGATCACATGGTCTTCAGACAGTGATGTAGACCCAGCCTCATGGCACCACGTATCTCAGGTAGGTTTCCCTCTTCTCTACCCCAGTCTCATTTTGGAAGTTGACACTGGATCAGTCCATTTGATGGGCGTTCCCAAATGGATTATCAGCCTGTAGTTGTAGTGCTGACACAATCACTCCCAGTGAATGGCGTTCAGGTTTGCACTTGGTAATGGCGCTTTCCAACCATGACCTTATTGACCTTTGCAAACCACTCCTTGTGAAATATATTTATCCCCCTTCCCAAGGTGAGTATTCCAGATTGGTGATAATGGGCTTACCAAGGTCACACACCTGATGGATGGCTGAGCTGTGATTTCCCTCCCACATAGTAGCCGCCTTTTGTATCAGGAGTTGACTCCAGCTTTTCTTCCCACTTGGCTATGTAGAATTTTCCATTTTTTCCATCTGGTGGAGAGAATAGGGCATGAGGCTCCTAGTCTCTCCAGTGTCTTCAGCCTCCGCAATATACTAACCCAGAATATTTGGAGCCCTACCCAGCCTAATCTTAAAACTAATAAAACTGACCCTGACATTTTGCTATAAGGAAAACTTCAGAAAGTAGCTCAGAAGCTCTCGTGAAAGTTTTTCCTGTCTCCTAATTGACAAGGGAAAGGACAGGTTTTTACTGTCTGCCCAGACCTGCCCTTATTCTCATTGTGGTTCCTCCCTGCTTCGTGGGAGGAGTAGGGTGAGTCACCTTGGAGAAGCCCTCACCTGTGTGTGGCTTCTTGTCTTCTCTCTCATGGTCACAGGCTCGGGATGACTCGTCTAAGACTCCTCCAGAACTGAGCATGTTGGCTGGGGCCATGTTGATGTCCCCATGACCAGGTGGATAGCACTCCTTGGGACTGTGACCCAAAACCCTGCCTGACCACACTGAATCAGGATGCTCCAGCAGGTAAAATATCAGATGTTATAATCCAGGTCTTCAAGCACCTGAGGTACCTTCCCATTTTGCTTGCCTGAAGGAAGTTTTCATTGCTCTTATCTGGAAGGGCAGGAAAGACCACTTATAGGTCTTTTCAGAGTAATCAACTTCACTGCTCTTTTTGCTAACTAATTTGAATCTCTCCTGTTGTGATTTCCAGCTTTTTTACTTGTGGGATAGGAAAAAAGACTCCTTAGGGCAATTTGTTAACCTTACAGAGAGGGAATTCTGAGTGATGTCCCTGCTAGCCTATATTGTTTAGGCATAGTGGAAGCCTAGGGCTTCCAAGAGAAGTGTTTGAAACTGAGCCTTAAAGTGTATGAAGGAATTAGCCAAGTGAGAAGGAAAAGAAGCATTCTAAGCACAGAGGTTAGCCTGTGCAAAAAATGTAGGAGAAGACAGGTTTGATAGTACGCACTTGTAATCCCAGCACTCTGAAGGCTGAGTCAGGAGGATTGCAAGTTTGAGCTAAGCCTGGGAACTTACTTAGCAAGACCCTCAATCAAAATCAAAAATAAAAACAGGCCATGGATGAAGGCCCTGAGTTCACCAGAGTACCCCCCCACACACACACACACATACACAAAGTAGAAGACAACTTATATGGAAATACGAAAGGATTCTGGCGTGTGAATCACGGGGTGCATGAAACTTGCATTTCCTCCTGGCCTCCAGCTCTCTAGAAAGGCAGCTGTCACATCTTGCCTATAAAGCTCCAAGCCACCTCTCACTGTGAAGCTCTATCTTATACCTGTGTCATCCTTTATAAGTAGCTCCTGGTGCAAAGAATGGCAGCGTATATTTGCTGAGATGGGTGCCGGCACTGGGCCAAGGCAGATGCTTCATGGTAACACAGAGTTCCAGGAACTGGCTTGAAAGCTAGAGAGAAACAGGACCATGGCCTGCTGTCAGCTTCTATATTTTGTTTTTAAAAAGTAATGTTCACCATAGCCATACTAATAACTACCCTGTGTTGAGTGCTTGTTATGTAGCAGGCTCTGTGTTATATGGACATTTGTTTAATCCTCGTAACATCCCCCGAAGAAGGTACGAGTTATGTACTAGACAGTGCTTTTAAGTCTGCATTCTGGAAATAAGGCTGTAGGAGACTAACTTAAAGTCATTAATTATCAGATGTTTGGAAAATAAAGATAATCAAAGAATGTTCGAGTTATCCAGAATCATAATATCTAGAGGTAACCAATCTTACTGAGAATATCCTAGATTTTTGCCAGGTAAAGTGGTGCACGACTGTAATTCCAGCTCTCAGGAGACTCAGGGAGGAAGATTGCATTGTGTTTGAGGCCATCCTGGACTACATAGTGGGTTTAACACCGGCCTGTACTACAGAGCAAGTCCCTGTTTTCAAAAGAGAGAGAGAATATTCTAGATTTTTTTCTAAATATGTATCTTAAAAATAAAATACTGTATTTTTGTATATCCTTTTTTATAATCCATACTTGTACCATTATTTAAGCCATCTTTTTAAACATTGTGCCCCCCTTGTCTCAAAAAATAAATAAAACATTGTCTTTATTTGAGACAGGGTTTCACTCTGTACTACAGCTGGTCCTGAACTCCCTACATTGCCCAGGCTAGACTCCAAGACAGGACATCCCTCCTGCCTCAGCCTGCTGATTGCTAGAAATACAGATGTGTGCCCTCATATCCAGCTTATGTGGTGCTGGGGAATTGAGTTCTGGGCTATTTCTCTAGCCCAGTATTGCCTAATTAGGACCACCACTTTAGAAGAATATGACTTCCTTTGTCATATTTCAGATGCCCTTTCTAAGAAACTCTATGTGCTAATTGTAATAGTGTTTATGAGGTGGATACAGTCACCATTTCCATTCCACAGATGATAAAAATTGAGGCACAAAGAATTCAAGTACTGTAAGATTATCCAATAGGTGGTGGAATCAGGATTCAAACCCAGGCAATCTATATTATATTCAAAGCTGCAAGCAGCTGCTCATAATTGTAGCTGAGCTTATTAACGGTTTATTTTTTCCTTTCAGTAGAACAGGGATTTGCATGGATTCAGCTGTGTTGACTGATGCAGTTACCCTCAAGCTAAAGAACCTGCCTTGTGCATCATGGTGGGCACAAAGTTAAGAGAACAGGCCACATTTTTGGAAGACTCATTACTAGGCCTCTCAGATGAAACTTGCCACTTCGCCTTGTTTCCCTGAGGGCTCACTAATCTCACTAGAAACACACACATGTCAAATCACAGCCCTCATCCTTTGAAAGCAGATTTCATCCAGAAGCCTGTCTTCTACAGCCATCCTATCCTTCCCCCCCCCCCACACCTCCTTGGGGGAGAAACAGAAGGGGAAATGGAACTATAGGAGGAAAATGTTGGTGCCAGAGATAGGTGAAGGAGAATAAGCCTTTTCCCCTTGTTGCCCATATTTTCCTTCAGACAGGTTCCTGAGCCAGGCATCCTCTCCAGTCACCTGGGGCAGAGGAACCTGCCATTGGCTGGGCTAAATTTAAGCCCCAAGAAGCAGTGATGAAAGCCTGGGGCTGCTTCTCTGGGAAGATACTGCTCTTTCCACTGCAAGCTGAATGAATGGTCTCTTTCAAACAAGGACTGTCCCATGGTTCTTTTTCTTTGCCATATTTCTTGAGCAGTCCGTCCTTTGGGCTCTGCTCCTATCAGGCCCAGTAAGGCTGGTGGTCTGGAAGCTAACCCTGATGGGGAGCTCTTGGCAGAAGACATTATAGAACACTATCTGTGTGCAAAGTCCTGACTAAATGTTTTATTAAGTCTCTTTTTCCCAATAGCCCTATAAGTTGAGTTTAATATTATTTGTTTACAAATAAAGAAGCTATGTCTCAATGAAGTTAAGTAAGTTACTCAGCTTATATGGCTAATTGCAGAGCTGAACTTGAACCTAGCCCTGCTGTGATCATAGAGGCCTGTCCTCTTTCTACTACCACCCTAAACTGCTAGCTGCTTTGAGGCCCAGCTCCCATGGCCTTCGTGTTACTCCCTCCAGGTGAATGACCACAGTTCAGCCTCTGATGAGCCAAGCAGAGAATCCTTCAGAGAAAACTTGCAGGAGTTCCTAAGCAGGGAGGCCCCACTCCATCAACTGGATGATCTGACCAAGGTGAATCCTGTGACGCTGGAAACAGGTAAGGGACTCCCCCTCCTCTAGGGTGCTGCCTCCAGGAGGGTGGAGGGGTATCCAGTGTGGCTTCCCCAGTTCAGACCATAGGCATCAAGGCTCCTGACCTCAGGCCAAGTGGGTGCTCCAGGCCGCTGCCTAAGGGAGTATGGCTGCTGCATCTGGGCTCCCCAGGGCAGATTTTGCTCCAGACTTGAGGCTGGTCTTAATTAGATCTTGTATCTATGCATCAGGGAGCTGCTGGGATCTAATGGCACTTAGCTAATTAAAGAGGGAGGCCTGTTAGATACGTGTGTGTCTGTGTGTGTGGTTTTGTCTGTGTTTGAGTCAGGCTTTGCTAAGACGTCTCTGCCTTAGTCCTGAGGTGCCTGCAGGCCCGGTACATGGCAGACACATTCTACACCAATGCTGGATGCACCCTGGTCGCTCTGAACCCTTTCAAGCCCGTCCCTCAGCTGTACTCGCCAGAGCTGATGAGAGAGTATCACACTGCACCTCAGCTCCAGGTAGGGCTCAGCTGATTTCTCTGCCTCCAGCCTCCCTGTGCTCCTCCGAGGCCTCCCTGCAGCTTCCTTCCCATCATTATCTGTCTCTTCGCCAGGCACGTAGTCGTTCAGACGTGCTGGTGCCACGGCCCCACCCGACAGGAGCTCCCATACGTGAAGAAATGACTAGATGAGGGAGTAACAAGGGGAAAGTGGTTAAAGTATATTATATACATGGACAAGTCTGCTGAAATGAAACCCACTAATCTGTGTAACCAGTGTGCACTTATAAAAAATGTGAGAGCCAGGTGTGGTACGCATGCCTGTAATCCAAGCGCTGTAAGAGGCTAAGGCAGGACAATTACAATTTCAGATCCACTCTTGGCAACTTAGCAACTTAGCAGTATCCTGCCTTAAAATAAAAACAAATTTTAAAAAGGTGGGTTTTATTTTTTTGGTTGCTGAGAATTGAGCCTAGGGTCTTCACACTGAGCTACATCCCCAGCCCACAACTTACTTTTGATTTTGAGACAAGGTCTCAGTAAGTTACTAAGTTGACCATGCTGGACTAGAACTTGCTTCCTAACCTCCTGCCTCAGCTTCCCAGAGTGCTGGGATTGTCGGCCTGTACCACCAGGCCCAGGTACATATATTTATTTAACTGAGTTTATGAACCTAAAATAAGAACATAGGGGTAAAAATTATTTTTTAAGTTCTTTTTTTAGATTTAAAAAATTTTCAGATATTTTAAAATTATAGTTTTATTAATAGGACAGGATTCACATAATTATATTTGTATATTTATATACAAATATAATTGTATATTTGTATATTTGTACCTTTTCAGAAAAGAATGTGCCCTAATAAATGTGGGAACCGGGTCAGGTGGCATGTGCCTGTAATCATGCAAGGATTGCCCTAGAAAACTCAGTACGTGCTCATCTTTACCAAGAAGAGTACATTATCTTCTAATGAGAGGAGAGCACACTACTTTTAGGGGATGGATGGCGGTGCAGGCAGGGAATGGGTTTGTTGTTAAGTGTGTGATACACTCAGGCAGAGGTGAAGGGCAGGCTTGGTGGCAAAGAGAAGGCACTGGAAGCCAGGCAGTAGATAAGTGTAGCAAGAAAGGAGAGCCAGGCTGCTGGTGCAGGTCTGCAGCACCGTGGGAGAAGGGAGTGTGCAGGGCTGCTGCTTCCAGGTGGAGGTAGGTCTGAGCAGAGCCCTCCGGGGAAATAACTACTGTGTCACGGAAGTGATGCCGAGAACGGTTGAAAGTGTTGTAACAGTTCAGGTGAGAGGTGGCTGAGGGAAGGGCACCGGGAAGGAGGTGGCTCTGACTGTCCTGGGTAGGTGCTTGCTCTCTCAGGAGTCTGCAAGTGATCCGTGGTGGCTGGGCTGGTGAATCATCATCCAGATGACCTGACCTTTCACACACTATGCATGGAAACGTGTCCAAGTGGAATCGGTTCTGAGAGCCTCTATCTCAACCATTGTCTGGCTGCCTCCTGAAAGGCGAAAGCCAGGTCACAGCCGCTCTTTCTCCAGCATCCAGCTTGTTGTCCAGCACACTGAGGATATTTAATATTTGTTGAAGGGAAAAAAAAGGTGGTGTGAATTTGCCTATTTGCTAAGCAGTCCTGGCAGGCTCAGATACCTCTATAAAATAAGGTTATCTTATGAACAGCTACCTAATTGATATATAAATTTCTTAGTAACTTGTAAGAGTTCTTTTCAGACTGCGAAGTACAGTAACATAAAGAGTGAGATGCAGACTGAGATTAATAGAGCAAGATAAGATAGGAACATAATGTGCTGATGTCATAGTCTGCTCAAGGCCAGCATTGCTTTCAGGCTGAGAGAAGAAGAGTAAGCTGCCATGGGAGTTCCACAGTTGGGCCCAGCACTGTTACTGAAGTTTTTGTGGAGGAAGCCTTTGCATCTAGCCATCATCGTACCAACCCCTTCTTGTATACAGGCATTCCCTCATGTGACGTTTCTTTTTTCCCCCACTATTTTTATTAATATATATGTAATACATAGTGTTTACAATGAATTTGGGTATTTCGTGCACATATGTATCATCAACTTTACAATCCCTTCCCATTTTCTACCCTCCCACCCCCTCTCTATCCCTTCCCCCAACTCCAGCTATCACTTCATGTGGTTCTATAGAATGTCTGTGTTCTGGGTTTTCCAAGTCAGAGAAACTACAGTACTTAACATATTAATCTTCCACATCTAAATCATTTCACTTAAGTCACCACTCTAACTCAGCTTCCTATTCCTTGAATGGGTCGCAGTAGTTGATACCTCTTCTCTGAATCCAACCAATCCCTTTAATGGGATATTTACCAAAAGTTTTTTTTTTTTTCTATATTTTGCTATATCTCTGTTGCTATTCTTAAACCTGGCCTTACCCACCAGTTCACATTAGAAAATAACTACAAGCATGTAGTTCAAAAGACTAGTAAATTTGGGAATGAAGAAAAAAGTTAAATTTCAAATGCCTTAGCTGAATACTGGAAGGTACATAGTTGTACATTCACAGGGTTATGTTTGTATCAATCAGTTTTCTTAGGATAAATTTTCATCGGTGACCTAATAAGTGAATTGCTACAATAAAACAAAGTTAAAACTGTATCACATTACTACATTAAATGAACTTAAATCTATACCCCATAATATACTTACAGTAAAAAATATGAAGGCAAATTTAGTTATTTCAGAATTTAACTTTCATAACGTATTTACTCATATTTCACTGATGACTAACATTCTGATAGATTTGGTTTATAATTTTGTCTGTCCATCCATATATTTGTGCATTTGTATTAAGAGATTTTATGTCAATTCCCCATGTTGCATTATTAATTAGAAATTATTCTGTTTTGCACACTATACTGTATTACTAATAATGTGGGGAGATTTCACAGATTTTATAGAACTGGTACTGTTTTAAAAGTATATCAATCAGATGATTTAATTGCCAATCTATTTTTTTTATTACATTTTCTCTTTAAATGTTACCTTTACTCCAAGCTGTTTTGGGGCTGCTTATGTTTCTGCCTCTCATAATAGATAAATAGCTGTGCTCAGTTATTTCAGATTTTTTTGACTTTCATACATTGATTATTCATATTCCACTAATAATTAACATTTTGCCCTATTTGGTTTTTTCTTTTGCCTATCAGTTCATCCCTAATTTCAGCCTTAATTTTTTCTCAGCTCATTCTCTAGCTGTTGTCGCTTTTCCTCTGGGGTCATTGGTGTCGCTGGCCTCCCTTTCACTTTCTAAGTTTTTTTTAAGTATTCTCTGCAATACTGGCTTAGTGGCTGCAAATTCCTTTAAGCTTTCTTTATCATGGAAAGTTTTAATTTCTCCCTTTAAATTAAAAGATAATTTTGCTGGATATAGCAGTCTTCGTTGGCATTTATGTTCTTTTAGTGCTTGGGTGACATTGCTCCATGATCTGGCTTTTAGAGTCTGGATTGAGAAGCCTGCAGTTATTCTGATGGGCTTATCTTTATAGGTCACCTTCTGTTTTTCTTTTACCGCTTTTAGTATTTTCTCTTTCTGTTGGGTTTCTAGTATTTTAATTATAATGTGTCGTGATGAGGATCTCTTCTGATCAAAGTTGTTTGGTATTCTGTATGCCTGCAATAGTTCCATGTTCATTTCTTTTCTTAGATTTGGGAAATTTTCTTCCATTATTTCATTAAACATGTCCCTTAAGCCTTTTGTTTTGTCCTCAGTCTTCTCTTGGACTCCTATAATTCTGCGGTTGTTTCTCCTTGAATCATCTGTCAGCTGTTATTTGCTTTCTTATTTACTTTGTGTTCTTCAAGGCCTGTATGTTGCAGCTCAGTCACTTTATTTTCTGGGTCTGACATGCTATTTGAAGATGTTTAATGTGGTTGCTTATTATTGCCTGTGTGTTTTTCACTTCCTGAATATGTGCATTCAATTTTTTTTTTATCTCTTGTGTTCTTCTCTAATTTCTTGTATTGCCTTCGTTATCTTCTGGTATATTTTCTTCTGTGGTCTCCTCTTTTTGCTTTTCAAAGTTTGCTTTTAGCTTATCTATGTGTTGGTGTGTAGCTCTTGCATTGTTTTATTTCCTGCTTTAATGTATTTCTGGGCCCAGAAGTTACCATCGTTTTTGCCATTTTCATCTTTGGATTCTGAAATTTCAGTATCCCTGGTATCATCTTCTGGGGTGTCAGGTCTTTTTGTAGATTTGTTACGACGTTTCCCCATGGTTCTGCTATCTCTGGCTGTCCCTGGTGCGCAGGAAAGAAGGGTTTGGTGAAGGCCTAGTCTTAGATGCCTCTGGAATCCTCTGGCCCAAGGGACAGACAGGGCGATGGAATTCCCGGTCCTAGATGCCTCTGGAAGCCTCTGGGGCTCAGGATTGACAGGGTGATGTAATTCCCTGGAAGCCTCTGGCTCATGGGATGGATGGGCAGTGGACTTCCTGGTCCTTGATGCCTCTGGTGTGCAGGGCACTGGTGACCCGGAAGCCCCTGCCACTTGTCGGAGGACCAAGGCAATGATTCCCCTTTTGAGGTGTCTTGTTCCCCCCGGTCCACTCAGCAAAGCTCTCTGTCTGTCCTGGCTTCCCTCCCCCAAAACCAGGCTCTCCACCCTCAGAGCAGAGGTGCCCCTGAACCGTTCAAGGGATCAGCAGCCTTTTTCCCCCTTTTTTTCCCTCTATGCCGCTTGTGCCAGTTTCTTCCTAGGCACTGTGTAAGAGTGACCCCAAAGCCCTGATGTGCTTTTCTGAGCTTTCTTTTACTCTAAAGGGTTCAGTCTTGGGCTTTTTTTCCCCCTTCTTTTTAAAATGGCTCCTGCTGACGTCACTGCCCGTGATGGCTGCCGAGCCCTGTTTCTGATTTGGGATCCCGGGACCTTTTCTAGGGGGAGTGCACACTGCATTTGTAGTACACATAACCTGCTGGTTGGGTTTTCAGAGGCTAGGCCCCCCAGCTGCCGACAGTTCTCACTTCTCCGTATCTGCCCTGACCTTGGGCTGAGGTTCTGGCTCAGGACCTTCCTCCGTCTATGGTTTGCGGATGCTGGCAGCTCAGGACCATGCGGAGTTGGCTGCTTTTTTCCTCCTCTTCTGATACGACTTAAAGATTTCTAACCCGCCCACAGCTTCCTGTCCAGTGTTGGGGTGCTCCATCCTCTCAGCTCCGTCAGATGTCCCCGGGCCCACGTGAGCTTTCCTCCGTCTGCAGCTGCCTGTGGCTCCAGCCACTTGTAGCTGGCCTGCAGTGGCTTCCTGAGCTGCTGGGATTTTTTTTTTTTCCTCTGCTTTCGAGGATCCTTCAGAATTTCTGACCTTCCCCTGTCCTCCTTTCAGTTGTTGCGAATGCTCCTCTCTTTCCTAGCTACACTGAACACACTTTTTCTAACTAAATTCTTGACTTTTTAAGTGGGTTGATGAGGAGACATTGTGCAGCGCTGTTACTCATCCACCATCTTGACTGTCCTCATGTGACATTTCATCTTTGATATTTCAGAAACTGAAGCCCCATGTCTTCACTGTGGGTGAGCAAACCTACAGGAATGTCAAGAGTCTGATTGAGCCAGTTAACCAGTCCATTGTGGTCAGCGGAGAGAGTGGTGCTGGAAAGGTAGGAGGGCCATCACTCATAACTGGCTAAGTGGGCAGAGGGAAAGGGGTCATTCCTTGCGCAGCTGTTCCCTGTCAAGCTATTCACAGGCAGGCTGGCCAATTCAGGGAGTGCATGCACTGTGTCTGCACGAGCCCTCGTTGCACTGTGGGATCTGCTGCTCTCTGTGCTACCACCCCAGCTGAGATACTTTTCTCTCTGTGAGATTTCACTTTCTCATCAGTTTCTCATCTCTGACACCACTGGAAACACATATCAGCTGTTGGGGATTTGAGCATAGTGGTTAAGAGCACTTCAGAAAGATACTTAGCTTCTGTAAGCCTCAGTTGTCTCACTTGTAAAATGAGGAAGAGGAGAGGACCAAGGGCTAGCTTATGGAAGTTCTGTGAGAGTTAAATGAGCCACGTAAGGCACTATGTGGCAATATTTCTACAAAAGTAACAATGATTCCTGTGGGAGTTTGTTGGTATAGCCCATCGTAACACTCGAGGCGCCCATGGTGGGCAGGGCAGTGCATTGGGCCAGCTGTGGGGAAGGCAGCAGCTCCTGGTGTGGCCATGAGTCCTCATGGATGGCAGAACCACAAGCAAGACAAACTGTTGCCCAAAGGTGAGTAGGGAGTTGCCCAGCTAGTCAGAGGCAGCCCTGGGCCAGGCATCGTTACTTGCTTGCCACACCTCACCCAGGTGCCTCACCTTCTCCACAGCGCTTCTACTTCACTTGGGATTCCTCGGTCTGTTAACCCCTTTGCCTCCACTCACATATAACTGGTAAATGCTGAACACCTGCTAGGCTGTGGGCTGTGGGATGTCATGGGAGAAGCAGCTGTGAGAAATTCTGCATTGAGCTTTCTTAGTTACCCAATGGAGAAGAAACAAATGACAATAAATTGTGTGGATAAGGGCTTGGAATTGGGAAAGAAGGGGACTGTTTGAAAACAAAGTAACCAGTAAAGTGGTTAATATCTATAGCTGCTGGACAAAACTCTTGTCCCCTAGAATTGCTTTTGGGAATTGGGGCAAAACTTAACTATTTAGAAGCCCCCTATCTCAAAAAAAAATAATAATAATAATAAGGTAAGTAAAGACTAGGGTTGTAGCTGTGCAAAAGGTCCTGGGTTCAGTTTCCAGAACTGCAAAAAATTGAGTTAATTCAAGACCTGTGCTACAAGAATTAATTGTTAAAGGGAGTACTTTAAACCAAAGGAATATGAAATAGATGAATAATAGATCTGTACAAAGAAAGAACATTAGAGAGATAAAACTTTATTTTTTAAATCTCCATAAAAGATAACTCACTGTATGGCAAAAGTATTATCAGTGTATTGTGGAGATAAAATAGAATCATGAACCTGGGTATGGTAGCACATGCCTGTAATCCCCAGAATGGCAAGAAGAACCCAAGTTCAGGACCAGCCTGATTTGCATAGCAAGACCCTGTCTCCCTCCCACCTCCCATAAAAGTTTACTAATGCACATCGATAATCTCAACGTTCTGCGAGGTTGAAATAGGAGTCTTGAAAATTCAAACCTGGCCTGGACAACTTAATGAGAGCCTGTCTCAAAATTTTTAAAAATGGCCTGGGGATGTGGCTCAGCACAAAGGCCCTGGTTGCAATCCTTAATACAGGGGAGGATGGGAAAGAATATAATCAATAAAGGACTAAATTCAACCAATGGGAATTATAAAAAAAGAAAAAGATCACCTGGAACAAATTGAAAAGATTAGAAACAACATATTAAGCTTTAATAATAATTACATTAAATATAAGTGATTTAAACACTCCAATTAAAAGATAAGAAGCATCAGATTGGTGTTTTGAGTTTGTTTGTTTGTTTGTTTGTTTTTGAGACGGGGCCTTACTCTGTAGTCCATGCTGGTCCTGAACTCGCTGGGTAACCCAGGCTGGACTCAGACACGTGGCAATCCCTTTGTCTCAGCCTCTCAAGGGCTGGGATTACAGGTGTGTACCACCACACCCAGCTTAGGTGGCCTGAAAATTTGAACTCAGGGCCTTGCGCTTGCTAGGCAAGTGCTCTAATAGCTGTGCTATTTCTTTAGCCCCTAAATTATTTTCTTTTTCTTTTTTTTCTTTTTTCTTTTTTGAGGCAGGATCTCACTCTGTAAGCCCAGGGTGATCCTTAACTCACTAGTGTAGCACAGGCTGACTTTGGACTTAGGACAGTCTGTCTGTCTCAGCCTCCTGAGTGCTGGGATTACAGGTGTGTGCCACCATGCCCATCTTTATGTGGTGCTGGGGAATTGAACTCAGGTTCCTACGCTTACAAAGCAAGTGCTTTAACTGCTGTGTCATTCCTCCAGCCCCTGAATTTTGTTTTTAATGCAACGCACAGATTGCTTTTCAAGGCATCCACAATGATTCCTTGAAAAAAAAATCCAAGATAAAAGGATGAAAAAGTATGTTATCCTAACACTGATCAAAGGGAAGATGATATGGTTATATTAATATGAAATAAGGTTGATTTTTTTTTTTTGAGATGGAGTCTCACTCTAGTCCAGGCTGTTCCTGAACTAACTATAGCTCAGTTGGTCTCTAACTCACAGCAATTCACTTGCCTCGACCTTCTGAGTGCTGTTATTAGAGGAGTGTGCCACCATACCTGGCTTTTGCGGTGCTGGGAAATTGAACACAGGGCCTTGTGCTTGCTAGGCAAGGACTCTGGCTACTGTGCTGTTACTCCAGCCCTAAGGCTGATTTAGAATAAGAAATGCTACTAAAGAGAAGGTGTTTCATCATTGAAAGTGAGTGAATGAATCAAGAAAAAACAAACCAGGTATTTAGAGGAAACATGTAGCAGTAAATGCTTATATTAGAAAAAAATAAAGGACTCAAATCAGAGATCTGAGCTTTCCACCTTATGTTAGTCCACTCTGGTTGCTCTAACAAAATACCTTAGGCTGAGACTAGGTGACCTTATCAAAAGAAATTTACTTTATTATATAGTGCTGGAGTGTAGGAGTCCAAGATCAGGGTGCCAGCCTTTTTTGATTTTGGTGAAGGCTCTTTTCTACACTTACAGACTGCCTTAGCTGGTGAAGAGAACAATCTGCCTTCGTCTTTAAGGCCATATTGGATTAGGGCCCTACATTTAAGACCTCATTTAGTGTTAGCTACCTCCTAGACATACTGTCTTCTGTTCAGCCACTGTGGGGGTTAGGGTTCTAACATGAATCTGTTGGAAACCCAGTTCAGTCCATAGCGCACCTTAAACTACAGACGGGAAAAAAAATAAACTGACTTCAAAATCCAGCATTACAGAATAAATGCACACACACAAAACTTGCCTACAGTTTGGACTGAAGATGTAGTCCAGTGGTAGAGCACTTAACCTAATATGCTTGAGGTCCAAGGTTTGCCCTTGGACAGCACCAGAAGACAGAATCCAAAGTCAACAGAAAGAAAATTGGAAACAATAATAGAGAAAATAAATGACAACAAAGGCTATTTTTTATTAAGTTACTCTTTTTATTAGTGTGCACTGTGATACACAATCATAATCAGCTTGAGAAAACTGTACATATACAAATTACATCTTGACCATTTCTACTTCCCTTCTCGCCCTTAACCACCACATTCCCTCTCCTGCTTCACAAAATCTGTCTTCCCTCTTTTCTTCCCCTCGCTTTTGTTTTTTTCAGCTGGTTAAAAACAGAATAAGAACTTTATAATCATGGGCTAGAGGAATAGCTCAGTGGTTAAAGTACTTCCTAGTAAGTCAAGCGCCAAGAACCCAATTGATTCCCCAGCACCACAAAAGCCGAGCGTGGTAGTGCATGCCTATAATCCCAGTACTCTGAAGGCTGAGGCAGGAGGATTGCTGTGAGCCCAAGAGCAGCCTGGGCTCCATAGTGAGTTTAGGGCCAGCCTGGACTACAGATTGAGACCCTGTCTCAAAAAAAAAAAAAAATTACAATCACACCGCATGATTTAAATCAAAGCCCTGCCATTTGCTAGATTGTGTCATCTTTAATGAATTAATCCAGCACTGAGGAGGCTGAGGCATGAAGACTGATACAAGGCCAGCCTGGATTCATAGTGAAACTGTGAGACGCTGACTCGGATGAATGGATGGATGGATGGATAATTATACCTGCATATCTAGGGTTTCTAAGAAAATGCCCAGAAAGCATCCCTAACTCAGGGCCGTCTATGAAGTAAACAGTGTTAGCTGTGAGGCCTCAGGCACTGCATCACTTACCTCCACCAGAGCCCTGCTTGTTGATCAGGGCATCCTCTGGAGCTGGCAGTGCAAAGCTGCACACAGCCATTTCATAGACCAGAGGTAGCGCCTTGCCTGAGGCAGCAGTTGAATTTAGCTCTTGCGTGTCGCATCTGATCCACAACACATGTGGTACAGGGGAGAGCTCTGGCAGGCACTGCCACCTCGGGCAAACAAGGGGTATGGGAATGCGAACACAGCTTCCACCAGGCTGTTTCTCATGCAGACATGGACGTCCCGCTGTCTGATGAAGTTCTATGCTGTGGTGGCCTCCTCACCTGCTTCCTGGGAGAGCCACAAGATTGCAGAGAGGATTGAACAGCGGATCCTGAACTCCAACCCTGTCATGGAAGCTTTTGGTGAGCTCAGCATTCGCTGTTCTGCACCTCAGTCCCACTGTTTTCTGGGATTTGCCATCTTCCAGGGAGAGGGCTGTGCTTTAACATCCTCTCTGGGGGTTGGAGACGTATGTCCTTCATTGCCTCGGGCCCCAGCTTCCTCTAGGTTCCCCTCAGCCTCCTTCCAATGGAGGTGAAATCGTTGAGTCATCTTCCCTTCAACCTAGGCATATCTAACAGTGACACAGGAGGACCTCATGGCTTGTCCAGTCCAAATCCTCTTTCCATCCAGTTTCAGATGATTCAAAAAGATTTAAGGATGTACAGCTGTATGTGTCCATGCTGGACTAGAGCCCAGATGTCGCATCTTTCTGTCTAAATCCAATAATGACTCCTTTGACCACTCCCATCAAAAAGCCCCTGATGCCCTGGCTTGCTCATTCCAGTTCTTCTGCTTGTCTCAGATCAGATCCCACTTGCTGAAGTTTGAGTATCTATTTCCTGGTCCCGTCCTTCATGACAGGAGTTAACAAAGGGGCTTTTAGATGATTTGGAGGTAGAGATATGTTCCCCATCAGACCTGCAGCCACACTGGCCTGTGAGAACTCCGTGAAGCTGGTGGCATGGCATCAATACAGGTGTCCTTTGTAGGGAATGCATGCACACTGAGGAATAACAACAGCAGTCGCTTTGGGAAGTTCATCCAGCTGCAGCTGAACAGGTAATAGCTGCTGCCACCCTGCTGCCACGCCTTTGGAGGATGGAAGTGGGGGTGAGGGTTGGAAGTAGCTGGGGAAGTTTGCACCTTGGGCCACCCCGGTGGGTAATACGCTGTGCCTGGCATGTCTGTGTATGGGGTGCTTTAGGATCAGTGAATTCTGAGTTAGCTTCAAACCTGAAGAGCTGCAGCTACTCTGACCTTGAGGACTCTGGGGCAGTGCTGTTGTCATGGCCTGTGTGTGGCCTCCTGGTGTTCATTCTTGCTTGGGGACTTCTGGTTAAATTGCACTTCTTTGGGTCATAATCCTGAGCTTGAAGCTGTTCTTCTACTCCTGCCTTGGGATGAGGCACAAATGATATTCAGAGGCCTTGGCCCTGCCGCCTGAGCTAACTGCCAGGAAATGTCCCCAAAACCCTAGGACATCCCCCAGCCCACTGAGTAGAAGAGCTTTGCGGGAGATGCTAGGTGGCCGTCTGACACAGTCAGTGCTGAAAAAATGACTGTGGGGTGAGCAGGCAACCAGTGAGCTCCCCGTCTGTGGCAGGGCCCAGCAGATGACGGGAGCTGCAGTCCAGACCTACCTCCTTGAGAAGACTCGTGTGGCCTGCCAGGCTTCCAGTGAGAGGAACTTCCACATCTTCTACCAGGTCTGTGCCAGGCAGGACCAACAGTGCCCAGATGGAGGTCACCGAGGGGTCTGGGTCTACAGTCCCCTGCGCTTCTAGAATGCTCCACACCTGGCTCCTCCACCCAGATCAGCAGGGATGCTACTGATTCCCAAAACCTTCGGGTGCAGTACTTCAACCTCGCACTGGACCTGAGCTCCCAGCACAGTTTTGAGTCTGAGTGTAGGTTTTGCCTCCTGTCAGACCACAAGGTCCTTGAGGCTGGGTCTATAGGTGAAAGCTGTATCACCCTGTCAGACTGAGGTTTCCCTTGGAATTGTGCCCCTTCCCTCCAGGGAGCATCGCAGGGCACAGGCAGGTCTTTCTTGCTCCTGGAGTGGGAGCTTCCCTAGGTGGGGGATATGTCTCTCCAGTCAAGATGGGGACTCCCTGGGCAGGGGTTGTGCTTTCTTCATCCGACTGCAGCTGTCTTGGAGCAAGGTTTGGTTTGGGTTGGGTTTGGGTTGGGTTCGGGGGTGGTTTTGGTTGTTGTTTTGCTGTAGGTTTTGTATTTTGTTTTCTGGGGAATTTTTTTGTGTCGGGTTGGAGGACTGTTTGCTTTTGTTGTTGCTCCTGTTGTTGCTATTGGGGATCCAGTCAGGGTCTTCACTCTGGACTGTGTTCTCAGCTCATTTTTCATTTTTTGATTTTGAGACGGGGTCTCACTAAGTTGCGATGTTGTTCAGGCTGACCTGGAACTTGTGATCCTCTTGTCTCAGCCTGAGTGTACTAGGATTATAGGTCTGTGCCACTGGGCCAGCATTTTTTCTTTTTTTTTTCTTTAAGACAGAGTCAAGTTGGTCTGGCTCTTCTTGTGTAGCTCAGACTGGGCTCAAAATTCAGTCGCACCCCCACCCCCCACCGCGGCCCTCACGTTAGCTCTCTAGTGCTGGTGTCGTAGGCATGTGCTATCATGCCCAGCCTATTTATGCCTCCTTGCCTCTCGGTTGTACCTCGGGCTTTCTATATAGACCTCTCAGTTTTGTGATGTTGCTGTTATTTCTCCTGACTCCAACACCAGGCTTATGGAGACTTGGGCTTCCCTTCCACCCCCATCTCAGCCACCCCCAACTCCCCCACCCACAGATCTGCAAAGGAGCCAGTGAGGATGAGAGGCTGCAGTGGCATCTCCCCAAGGGAGCTGCCTTCTACTGGCTGCCCAATCCAGAAAGGACTTTGGAAGGTATGGGGAGCCTCACCCAGCACCCTGGACTGGCCCAACAGCATGCACCCACTGTACACAGGGACCCACATCACACAGACACACACACCCCTACTCACCCACCAACCACCCCTGCTAACCACTGGGCTGTGGCACGGTTTCTTTTTCAGAGGATTGTTTTGAGGTGACCAGAGAGGCCATGCTGCATTTGGGCATTGACATCCCCACCCAGAACAACATCTTTAAGGTCAGAAGAAAAGTTACACCACTTAGATTTGTCCAAAGTGGCAGGCAGCCCCTTCCATAGTGTCCTTCCTTGGAGTAGTACCTCTGTCTTTCCCTCAGCATCTAGGACCTTGGGTCCCACCGTACAGTCCACAAATATCCATTGCCTCTCGGTTCTTCTGAGCCTGAGCACGTGTTGGGCTGGACACGGACACGGAGGACAGTGCTCTAGTGCACAGTGCTGCATTACTGAACATGGTACAGTGACCCAGTGGGCCAGAGAACAGGGGACTTGCATCAGCTATTACTGTAACAGTGAGAATGGAGAATTCTGCCACATTCATCTAGAACTTTAAATGTTAAAAATCATGTTCACATCTCTTAGCTCACTGTTTTTTTTCAACACTTCCTCTGACTAGAGATTATTTTCATTTCATGCCTGAGAAAACCCAAGAGATAAAATGACTCACTCAAGGTCAAATGCCACTGGATGACAAAGAGTACATTGTTCCAGGTGTAGCAATTCCAGATCCCCACCTTTCCCCCTCTCCACTCCCTCCACTAGCATCCCTCTGACCCAGGTGAGCTTGGCCCTGCTCCGCCCCAATAATTGCCTCCCTTTGCCTTTGCAGGACTGCCTGCCTGCCTATTCCTTCACCCCGCAGAGCAGGGCAACGGGAGGGAATAGCTAGATAGGCTGGCAGCCGGGACAGGGAAGGTACAGGGAGGTGGCAGTGCGATGGAAGTTAACTGCCTCCAGGCAGGGCTGCTCAGGTGGGGAACCTGTCATACTCAGTGCGGACACTGCCAGGTAAGACTGACCAGAGGGACAGCACATGGAAATAAGCCAAGGGTGCGTGGAAACGCCAGGAGTGCAGGCAGGAATGTGCAGCAGCCCTCTCCTGGGGAAGGCTGTGGCCAGGCCAGTTACATGCGGAGCTACCCTGACTCAAGGGCCCTGCTCGCCAGGTATCCGAGGACGTTGAAAGTTACCGTACCAGGTGGGGGTTCTCCTTTTCACAGCCCCTGGGGGCCTATCCATGCAGATCATTGACCACAAAGGCAAAAAGGGTGCCACACGTGGTACAGAGACTAACGTCCCACACACAGTTCCCTTAGACTGGGCCATCCTAAGCCACCAGGCTAAAAAACAACCACAGAGAGTCAGAACCAAGCCCACAGCAAAGACACATGGAACCCTGGGCCAAAACGAACAGGAATGGCGTTCCTGCAGACTGTCCTGAGGTGCAGAGGGACAGATAAAGGGGGACATGGTGCCCAATGGCTGGCATGGGAGGCACCTGAGTCAGACCATCGGGTTCTAATCTTGCGTTTCTCATAAAGTGTGTGTCCTCAGACTTTAAATTTAGCCTTTCATGGTCCCAGCTCTGTCATGGACAATGTCATAGCGCAAGCCTCATATCAAAAACATTAAGTGTGGAGATAGGTAACTGTCATAGTTGTGTTGGGTAAGAGGTAGGCATAGTTGGGCAGTCATCAGGAGCTCTAACTGCTCTTGCTTTGTCCTAACTGCAATCAGCAGGAGGGCTCAGCCCACATGGAATCCTCTCCTGACCCGATTACCCTTTCTGCGCTCACAGGTCCTAGCTGGCCTGCTGCACCTGGGCAACATCCACTTTGCTCACTCGGAGGACGAAGCTCAGCCCTGCCAGCTGATGGATGCTGCCAAGTGTAAGGGACGAGGGTTGGGGAGGAGAGCAGGCCCTGGCTGGAAAGCAGCCAGCGTTTGTGGGATTGGGTGAGATTTTCAGTCTGCTACCCCAGATTAAAGTACCTGCCATGGGGCCCTGCCCCAGATTACCTGCCTCTCACCCCTTCTCTGCTGAGGTGGACACTATGGTATCTGCCTTGCACATGAGAATATGAGTCAAAACGTTTGTAAAGTGACATGTCCCACACATGGCAGGGTGGGTTCCAAGTCCCACCTCTGCCGCTTAACACAGGCCTTTGGCAGGGCTCTGTGCCTTTTGGAACGTAGGTTCCCTCTGTCCGGTTGGGCAAGTCATAGTTCTGTGAAGACTCCTGAGGACAGCTCAGATAGAGGATGAAGTGCCTAAGGAGAATTCACCCCTCCCAGGTTCTCTCAGGACATCTGCCTTGCTGCTGCGGCTCTCGGAGGACATGCTGCTAGAGACTGTGCGGATCCGGATCATCAGGGCGGGCAGGCAGCAGCAGGTGTTCCAGAAACCCTGCTCGCAAGCTGAGTGTGACACCCGCAGAGACTGTGTGGCCAAACTGGTCTATGCTCGGTGAGCAGTTAACCCTGAGCCCTCCCCCTCACAGCTTCTGGTCCAGTCTGAGCCGGACCAGACCCCGTCAAGCAATAAATGCAGACCCAGGGTAGGAGGTGCCAGAGAAAGCAGCCAGGCTTCCCAGACCCCTGGGGATGGCAGGGCATGGCTGCTATGTTTTCCCTGAACTACACTCTTGGCTCCTGTTCCCAGAAACTCAGTGAAGAAATTGCTACATTCTTGGCCTGGATTCAACTCATTATTCAAGTGCAGGAACCTGCTTTGACCTTGTCAACAGATGAGAAAAGCCTGTTAGCTCTCTGGTGGCCAAGCAAGCCTCAGAGGTAATCTGGCACTGTTACAGTTCCAGGTTCGGACCATTGGATAAATAAGCTCGTTTGTGTCCCTGTATCTTGATGCTTTAGGTCTGAAGTTACTCACCTGGAGAGTTTGGTAGCCATTGTAGAGCCAGAGACTCAGCCCAGCGCATGCAGTAGGCAGCACCAGCCATTGGGAAAGGTTGGCTCCTGGCCTTTTCTGGTGGGTTATGTGGGCACCTCTACCCTCTGGCCATGTAGCTAAGCATGATCTCATTTTAGCATCAGAATATGCAGGGTGCCTTGTCTCATGGCTTTTAGGGGCCCAGACAGAATCCTCTGGAGATTATAGGGGAATGTACATGTGCCTGTGTGTGTACATGTGGTACCCTGGGCATGCTTCTGTGTAGAGGGCCCCTCTGCTTTTATGAACTTCTCAAAGAGCAAGGAATTTCAAAAGTGCTGCTGAGGGAGAAGTTCCTATGGTTTAAAAATTGTGTGGGGTAGTTAGGCCCAGACTTGAACCCATTTCAGCAAGAAACTCAGGTCCCACTGCCTCCCAGCAATTTTAGGTAAATGGTTTGTAAAGCCTTTGCCTACAAGTTACCACAGGATGAGTAACTGAAGTGTGACAGTCACAGACAGAGTGAGCTTCTGACCATATATTTTACACTCAGCAACCATCAGTCATTATAAATACTCGGTCACTCATTTTTACTGCCTCAAATGAGTATGTGAAGTCCCTTGTACAAAAAAGAGAAGCTGTTACGGAATTGGAAAAAATCGCAATTACGTGAAGAAAAGCTTTAAGGATGAAAGCTCTGAACATTGCTGTATGTCTTACTATCTCGTCTTCTCTAAGTTGGGGATGGTTCTAGAATGGAGGATGACATTGTTGGCTTCAAGTGACTTGGGGCCACTGTGTAGGACTGAGTTGAGGTAGTGTGGCAGAGCTTTTTGCAGAGTAGCTCAGTGAACTCAGCTCTTCATGGACATCACCCAGACCATTCAACTGTCCCTTCTGGTCAATATTCCAGCTCGTGCAGGCCATGTTAACTGGTACAGACCATGCCTGGCCTGGCCCAGAAGCATAGCTAGTCCTGTGCTTGGTCTTGCTGGAAGAGCACAGCAGGTCTCTGTATGTGGGAGCATGCATGCCCAGATCCTGTGTTTGTAGTAGATTATCACAGGGTGGACAGAAAGTAGGAGGGTATTTAGCTTATGGCTTGCCAGGCTTACATGAATACAGGGACCTCCAGGGTTTGGCACCTTGGTTAGGAGAGCAAATTTGCCACCCCCAGGCTCAGCCTAAGCCCCTCTCACCATATTGTCTTTCCCTTACAGGCTTTTCGACTGGCTAGTTTCGGTGATCAATAGCAGCATCTGTGCAGAGCCTGACTCATGGACTGCTTTCATAGGTAACCAGAGCTCAGCCCTACCAGAAACCCTCTAGAAAAAGTGTAGTAGAGCTTTAAACAGAGGGGCAGGAGTCCTGGGTCCCATGCAGCTCTAAATATTTCCATTGCTTCTCGTCCACCAGTGTTGAGATGAGATCCTCCTCTGTTGTCCCATATCTGACCTGTCCCTAGCTCCCCACACATATTCCGATGGTGTCTTGTCTATAAGGGCTTCCTTTCTCCCAGAGACACAGTACCAGTCCCAGAAGAGTAGTAGGGAATGGGTGAACAACTTAGATTGGGAACCATGATGGAGGTCATTGTCATTCTAGCTTTGGGTAAGAGAGTCGGAGGAAGTAAAGCTTACAGGCACCATGTCATTTTATTCATAGAGTGGTAGAATTGTAGATATCAACCAGCTAGGCTGGCAAGACTAGGCCTCCACACTAGTTTTACATGGAAAATATTCCTTGGGACCTGATTTTCTCACAGGAGGTACCCATTTAGAATAGACAGTGCAGACTCAGTGATGGGTCTCATGGCCTGGGCTGCCCTTCACACCTCACCTGACTGTTCTACCTGCTGTGGGTGAGTGGCAGAGTATGGGGTGGTATGCTCAACCAAACACTGGGTGTCATGCTCACTCGGCCTCATCTCTGGGCTCCTGGAGTTCCCTGCCTCCTACCTGCTCCTTGTGGTGGCCCCATATCTCCCCCTCTCTGCCATCCTCCCAGGCCTTCTGGATGTGTATGGATTTGAGTCATTTCCTGACAACAGTCTGGAACAGCTGTGTATCAACTATGCCAACGAGAAGCTACAACAGCACTTTGTGGCCCACCACCTAAAGGCTCAGCAGGTGAGGGTGGGACAGGGGATCCTTGACTTCTTCCTGGTCTTCCAGCCCCAGCCAAGTTCTTACTAGGAGACTCTATCTTTCTTTATTTAATTTAATTTAATTAATTAAATTTGTTTGTGGTACCAGAGATCAATCCTAGGCCTTTGCAAATGAACTATGTCCTTAGACTGTTTTTATTTTTGATTTTAAGACAGGATCTTACCAAGTCGCTATGTTTCCCAGACTGGGATTGAACTTGAGATCCTCTTCCCCTCTGCCTCTGCCTCCCAGAGTGCTGAAATTGCTGGCTTTCACTACTAGGCCTAGCTCTTATTTTACTTTTGACAGTGATTGTGTGTGAAGTACAGAGAGAGAGAGAGAGAGAGTGTGTGTGTGTGTGCGCGCACACACACACACACACACACACACACACACACACACACACACACACACTAGGCAAACATTCTGTTGCTAAGGTATGGTTGAACGTGCTTTGGTACTAAGGCCAGCCACAGATTGACCATTTGGGCCTCAAACTACAGCTACCTTTGCCCACCAATTTCCTGCCCATCCCCTTTTTCCTAGGAGGAATATGCAGCTGAGGGCCTGGAGTGGTCCTTTGTGAATTACCAGGACAACCAGAACTGTTTGGACCTCATCGAAGGGAGCCCGATCAGCATCTGCTCCCTCCTAAATGAGGTGGGGAGGGTCAGCTAGTAAACTGCATTATCAGAGTCGGTCCTTGGGCTTTTCTGGAGCTTTGATGACTCTTCTGTGCTCTCCCTGTACCCCTGCCTCCCTACCTGCCGAATGGGTTTGCTGATCCCTGTCCTCTAAGAGTCCTTGTAATACCTCTGAGGACTGTGCTGCCATGGGAGCCCGATGGTGGGGATGGTAAGGGTTGTGGTGAGGCCCTATTGTTTTTGTGGCCAGCTGCCCATTCCCCTCCCACAGGAATGCCGCCTGAATCGGCCGAGCAGTGCAGCTCAGCTCCAGACACGCATCGAGAGTGCCCTGACCGGGAGCCCCTGCCTGGGCCACAATAAGCTCAGCTGGGAGCCCAGCTTCATCGTGGTACATTATGCAGGGCCTGTGCGGTACCACACAGCAGGCCTGGTGGAAAAGAACAAGGTGAGGCCTGGTCATGGCCTCTAGGGGTTGCGTCCTTGCTGAATGCCCACAGCAATTTCCCATCAGGCGGTGTCTTTCCCCTGAGTGTCCTTTAAGGATCCAGGATCATCATCATGGGGGTACCTGCCTGAGGTCTCTGCTAATCAGGACTCACCTGCCTGGAAATGACCCAAGTAGACTAGGTCTAGGTCTCTTGCTGGCAAGAAGACCCGCTCCTCTTTTGGGCTTGGACCCCACCCTCCCCGGATGCCTGTCTTCTGAGTCCTGGCCAGCAAGGGTGTGCCAGGCCCATGGAGAGCCTGGGGAGCAGTCCACCTGTCCTCACCTGCTGCCCTTGCTCTTTCCCAACAGGACCCTGTTCCTCCTGAACTGATTGGGCTCCTGCAGCAATCCCAGGACCCCCTGCTCATGATGCTGTTCCCTGATAATCCCAAAGAGACAGTCCAAGAGGAGCCCTCTGGCCAGAGCAAGGCCCCTTCACTGACTGTGATGTCTAAGTTCAAGGTGAGCCTGGTGGTGCTAATGTGACGCTGTCTGTTCACTCATCGGTCTCTCAGATGTGTACTGGGTACCACCTAGAGTTGGAGTCCAGTGGACATGGTCTTGTTCTCTGTGGAGTTTATAATTCAGTGTAAAACACAAGAGATAAGAAACGTAGTAGACAACTAGCAAGTATAATGGGATGACAGGAAGCCTGTGAGGGAGAAGGGGAGCCTTCTCACTCACCCCCTGCTCGTTGGGTGGTCACAGGAGAAGAGTAGTTCCGTGAATGTCTGTGACCAAGCTCTGCTCAGTCACTGTCTTTGGCTTGGGCAGACTTGTTATCCTCTTAGTACTGTCTGCTTTCTGACGTCTCGGCCTTCACACGCACTGATCGTCCTCCTGGGATCGCTGGGCCACTGCCCTCACTCTCACCTCCCACCTTACTTGTCACAATTTGTTTCTTTTTCGCCATCATGTCCCTACTTTATCATTACTTTGAGGTATCCTGGGAAACACAGGTTGATCTGCACTTTCCTGCCCCACCTCAGATACCACTGAGGGGTTTTATACAGCATGCATGCAGCCTTGCCCTAAACAGCAGCCGTCTCCCAGGTCAAGGCCTCTGGCTCAGCCTCCAGCACACAGGGTGACTTAATCATGGCAACTGTTGCCTGCACAAATGGCAGTGGACTATGAGACTCTTCTGGGAAGGTTGCTTTAGCGAAGAGAGATTGGAGAGTAGGTTGAAGCAGGGTGCAGTGGCTCATACTTGTAACCCTAGCACTCTGGGATGCTGAGGCCAAAAGATCACAAGTTCAAGCCTGGACAACTTAGCAACTTAGTGAGACCCTGTCTCAAATAATAAAAAAAGACTGGGAACACAGCTCAGTGTGATGGCCCCAGGTTCAGGAGTATTGGGGGAAAAAACAGCAAGAGAGAAAGAGAGGAGGCTAAAACCAAATGCAGGAAGACCAATCAGGTGACGGTCACAGGCCCAGAAGGAGAATGGAGACAATAAGTGGTCAGGAAGAGAATGTGCTTAATGTGCTGTGAGCATGCTCAGTGAGCACTTCCAGTAGCTGTCGCCAGAGTACATGCTGATCATGGTCTCAGGGCTAGGAAGACTGCTGCAAGCGTGTGACCCAGTCACTGACAAAGGCCCAGCTGGCGGCCCTGGGCAACCCCAGTCCTTGCCTAACCCCACGTCTCTCCTGTCTGCAGGCCTCCCTAGAACAGCTCCTGCTGGTCCTCTATGGCACCACACCACACTACATTCGTTGCATCAAGCCCAACAGCCAGAGCCAGCCACAGACCTTCTTCCAAAAGGAGGTAACCAACACAGGGCCAGAGCTGCTTTGCATGGAGCCCCATCTGGCCAAGGCCCTGTAAGGACAAAGGGCAGGGCATCTGCTCCAAGTAGAGTAATCACAGGCTAAGTCTACTATTAGGAGTGCTTAGCCTGTCCTCTGCAGGGCAGTCATGTATGGTTGTCTGGCCTGTGTACTGCAGTGACCTAGCCAAGTGGATGAGTAGGTGCTCTCGTGCATCCTGATCCCTACTTACCAAGCCATGTGCCTTGATGAGGGTCCTGAAGCTGCCCTGAAGAATGAGTGTCTTTGTGATTAGTGAAAAACCTGTGTCATTTTTATTGTCCATGCACAGTGTGGCCATTTATGACTAGTGGTATCACTCTAATCTGCACAAATGCACTCTGGCCAGCAGCTGCTCAGGGTACCAGACTCCAAAGGATATGGCTGAAGTGTCCCACAATCACCTGTTGGATATGGCTGTGGGCCCTAGGAAGGAAAAGACATGGGAGAATCTTCACTACGTGATGACCTGCCCCACCCCTCAGCTGTGAGACATCACTGCCTGTGAAAAGTCAACGTAGCCAAAACTAGAAAATTGGCTGGGCCTCACTGTAGGGTGGTGAATCTGCCTCACAAGTTAAGAGCATCCCTGGCCTTGGCTATATTGCAAGTCAGGCATCACTTAGGGTGGCTTGGGACCACCAATACCTTCTTTTAGGAGGGAGATTTTTTCAAGATTCCTTGATTTCTTGCTGCGCTAAGGAGATATCCCCATCAGCCAACTCAGGCAAGCGCGCAGGTCCATACAGGCCAAAGCCTGAGAAGTGCAGAAGAATGGCATGTCCAGCCTACACGTACCTACCCTGTCTCCCCACCCTTGCAGGTCCTGAGCCAGCTGGAAGCCTGTGGCCTTGTAGAGACCATCCACATTAGTGCTGCTGGATTCCCTATACGGTGAGCTACACCACTGAGGGCTTGGGGAACAGAGCCAGCCAGGTGGAGCACAGGACACGGGTCAGTTAAGAGCCTGTTCAGCCCAGTGAGGGAGATGAGAGTGAGAGGCAGGTGTGCAAGAAGTCAACTGGGAATTCAAAGAGCCTATTCATTTCTCCATTCACTTACCATGCATTATTTTGTACCTAGCAACCACTGTTTCTTGTAATATACTGATGAGTGATGAGTAAGAGAGGTGAATCTCTGCCCTTTTGGGGCATACTTACGTGGAATCCAGAAAAATAAACATACTGAGCCAGGCCTGCTACAAGTTTGAGCTCAGCCTGGGTAACTTAGTGAGATCCTGTCTCAAAATCAAAAGTAAAAATGAGTTAGAAATTGTCTTAGCTACTTTTTTGTTGCTGGGACTCAATACCCAACATCCATAAATTTAGGGGAGGAAAAGTTTATTTAGCTCGCAATTTGAGAAGGTCACAGTCCATTCATGGCCGGCTGGCAACAGTGGAATGACATGGTGGAGGCAGAAGTGGAGGCCAGTCCTCACAGCATTGCAAACAGGAAGCCAAGTCCAGTCAAGTCCCAGAGGAAGATAGCAGGATACATATACTTCCAGGTCCCATCCCAGTGATCCGCCCCTCCTGAGTCTAGCCTCAGTGTTCTGCCCCTTCCCGGTGTGGTTCTAATCTACCACACACCTGTAGTCCAATCCACACACCTGCAACCTATCCCCCCAGACCAGGCCCCAGTCTCCTAACAGCACATGGTTCCACAATCAGTCTGTAACATCGAAATACATGAGGGGACACTCCAGATCTAAACCACAATAGTGTGAAGGCCCTGGAGTCAATCCCCAGCACTGCAAAAATAAGAAAGAACAGATGGATGGATGGACAGAATAACTAGACTGGACTGGACCTAGGAAAGAAACAGAAAGTGCTATTGAGAGACTAACAGGAGCACAGATCCTTGACTGGTCAGGAAGGGGCTTCTCCAAGCAGCCTGGGACAGTGGGAAGGGAAGGGTCCAGCCTGGCAAGATTGGGGGAGTGGAGAGTAGTCTAGACTGAGGGAAATTCACCACAGAGCTGGTTAGGAAGTGAGCAATGCTAAAGGAACTCGGCCACAGAGAAAAGGGAAAGGGATGTGGGCAGGAGCCAGACCACAGAGCTTTGTAGGGCAACAGAAACCAGGGCCTTAGAAAGGAGTGACATGATCTTGCTCATTGTCAGAACATCCCTGTGCATCCGTGGGAGGTTGGCCATAGGATCAGGATAGGAGAGAGGAGTGCAGTGAGCAGGTACATAGATGAGCCATGGCCCAGAAGAGGGTGGTGGCAGCAGTGAGGACTGGAGGGGAACAGGAGAAGTGGGAGTGTGGTTTGCAATCAAAAGGTCTACTGTGGGCTGACTGCTAGGAGTGTGGGACAGGGAGCAGTCATCTTCCAGCTTGGATAAGCACTTGCAAGTGTCCATGTAAGGGGAATGGATGAAATGGACACTTTACCAAAATGGGGTGTCTAGCCAAGGCCAAAGGTGGAGGTGGGAGGGAGAAAGTGGGAATCAGGAATTCTCTTATTAAGACCTGATCAGGTTGAAATGGCTGTGATGTAGGGTTCAGTAGAGCTTTAAGAACTAGAGAGCCAAGCCCAGTGGCGTAAGCCTATAATCCCAGCACTCTGGGAGGCAGAGATAGGAAAATAGCAAGTTCAAGGCCAGCCTGGGCAACATAGCAACTTAGCAAGATCCTATCGCAAATAAATAAGAAAAGGGGGCTGGAGATACAGCTCGGAGCCCTGTATTCAATCCCCAGTACCACAAAAAAAAAGAAAAACTAGAAGGGCAGAGGAAGGTCCTTCCTCAGTGGACATAAGCACCATGAGCAAGGAATAAATCACCTAGGGAGAGAGAGAAGGGGCCCAAGACCATTCCCTGAGGACTGCTTACACTTACGAGGGGATGGTGGGCAGCAATAACATGGAAGGAGTCGTGAGTGGAAGAGAAGGCCAGAGTGGTGCCATGGGTGATGTGGACACCCTGGAGACTGAGAAGAAAGAGCCTTCAAGGACAGCATTCAGCACAGGTTTGGTGGCACACTACTTGTGGATAGCTATGACAGGAGCCCTGATGGCACAGTACTGGGGCCAGAAGCCAGATTCAGGGAAACTGAAGTGCAAGTACGAGAAGCAAGTGCAGAGCTTAGGTGTTATCAGCTGTTCAGAGCAGTGCCGTGTGAGAGGCAAGCAGAAAAATCAGGATGATGTGGAGGAAGCTCTGGGGTCAGAGGTCAGGTAGATGTTGCCTGCATGTTTGCATGATGGGCGTGGTCCAGATTCCCAGGGAAAGGCTGCTGACCCCTTTGGGAGGAGGCAGGCTGCATATCAGTTACGTAAGTAAGACACAGGTAAACCAAGGCAACAGATAAAGCAGACCCAATTTAAAATGCTCTTAAGATTGGTGTCATGCCTGCTGTTGGAGGCTGAGGCAGGAGAATCACAAATTCCGGCCCACCTGCCTGACTTAGCAACTTGGTAAGACCCTGTTTCAAAATCAGAGCTGGGGAGGTAGTTCAGTGTGAAAGCCCTAGGTATGCACATGTAATAACATGGTACCCATGGGCTATGCACCAAGGGATCCTTGTAATCTCAAAAGAACATGTCCCCACCCAGTGTTCCCCAGCAGTGAGGCCAGGCAGGGTGGCCCTTCACTGGGTTGCAGAGCAGATTAAGACAACTTCTTTGGAGCTCTATTGTACTGGCTCACAAGTGAAGTTATTCTCTCCCACTTGCGTGGTTTCCAGGGTCTCTCACCAGAACTTTGTGGAACGCTATAAGTTACTGAGGAAGCTCCGACCTAACGCTTCCTCTGGACTCCACAGCACACCTGCTGCCAAGAAGCATTCTGGTGAGTGGGCACTCTTGGTGATTTGTTAAACCGCAGGTTTCTGATACCCACACTGCACCCTCTTGGGGCTGGGGCTAAAGACAAATATGCCTTAGCTGTACTCACAAAGGAGAACATGTGAGACTTTTGGGGGACTTCCCATATTCAAACTACAATGTAGCAATGTGGAATGTGCAAAGGCAGAGCTGTGACTGGGAGCGGTGGGTAGGGATGGAGTACGTGCCTGTGGGTGAGCTGAATTAGCCAGGTGAAGGACATTCGACATGACAGGTAAGCTGAACAGAGGCCTGGCAGCACCTGACAGCATGTGGGAGGAACTCTAGGTCACCATCGGCTCTGAAGGACAGAGTGGTGGCAGGTAAGGTTGGGGTGACAGGTGGAGCTACTCAAGGAATGTGGGCTTCATTGTCTGAGTAGATGAGGTGGCACTTCAGGGAAGATAGCCAGTGACTTCATCAGCCTCACAGTGGACACTACTCTGGGAGCCTGTGGCAGGGCGTTGGTGGTGAGGCAGCAAGAGAAACCAGAGATGGTTAGTCAGGAAATGGCATGGAGAAAGTCAACCAGCCTTGGTAGGTACTAGACTAGGTGTAGAGGCAGAGGAAATGAGGAAACTGATTCAGCCCTACCAGTGAGGAAAAGCAAGAGGAAGAAAGGTCAGGGGAGCTGAAGTGCCCTCTGTGGCTAACCCGAGCTCCAGGTCCCACAAGTCTCCCAGTGGAGGCATTTGGGAAGCTCTTGGGCAGGCTTTAGTCTCTGGCAAAGGTCTGGTCTGCGGCTGTGACTGCAGTTGGTTGGTGTGTAGATATACCTAACAGACTGAAGGAGCCACAAGGCCAAGGACAATGTGCAAGGCCCCAAGCCCAGTGATAGCTTCTCTCCCAGCCACCCCATGCCACCTCGGGCCCCCCCAGATCTCTTGCTTTATTTTTGTCCCCTCCTGGGCAGTTGTGTCACTTTCCTTTCACTCTCTCTGCTTTGTGTGGTTTGCTCTCCTGTTCTCTTGCCCACGCCCGTCTGGGCCCTGGTTGATTATGCAGCTGTCTCTGATCTCCAGCATCTGCTTGACCACCTCTGTCTCCAGAGAGGCACTGGGCAGCTAAAGGTGGTCAGAGCCCTCAGGTAAATTCTGTGTGAGTTAGCCTGGCAGGACACAGAGGGTGGGGGTGGGACCCAGGGGGCCTTCACAGGACTAGATTTTTTCCCCTTTTCCCATATGTTCAGATTGAGGGGTCAGCAACTAAGGGAATGGCCCAGTGTCCTGTTTGGCCCCCAGGATGTATAGGGTCATACAGACAAATGCTGATCAAGTTGCCTAGGACCTCAGCTTGGAAGAAGCTGCTCTTCCAGGCATCCCCAGTGCCAACCTGTCCAAAGACTTGTAGCCATGGAGGTTTCAGGCCTCTCCAGGGTGTGGTAAGACTGGGGAGTATTAAGAGTCTTTATAACAGCTGGGGCCCTGAGGGACAACAGAAGGGTTGCTTCTGGCCTCCACAGTAAGAGGAGGAAGAAATGGCTAGAGGCAAGAACAGCAGGGAGACGGCTTGGAGAGTTCTGGGGAGACTACCAATTCCTTAGGGCCACAGAAGTCTAAGGAGATGGCCAAGCACTGACAGGGCCTCTATCACCCATCCCCCAGAACAGCCTGCATGCACCGAGGAGGCAACGCTGCAGCCTCTCCTTCAGGACATCCTCCACACTCTACCAGCTCTAACAAGGATGACAAGCACACTGGGTAACGTGGCTGAGGCTACATCCGCCCCGTTGCACTGTGGCAAGACCAAGGTGTTCATGACTGACTCCATGGTAAGATGACAGAGGCCAGCTGCAAGCTCTCCTGAACAGGGCGGGGGTTGTGCCTCCTCAGACAGCAGGAAGAGCAGCCAAGAACCTCAGTGGGTATCCTTCTACCAGCTAGAGCTTCTGGAATGTGGGCGTGCGCGGGTGCGAGAGCAGTGTGCCCGCTGCATCCAGTATGGCTGGAAGCAACACCGGAACCGAAAGCAGGAGAGGCAGAGACGGGCAGCCGTGTGTATTCAAGCAGGTAGGTGGGGTAAGGCCACCTGCCCTAGACTATACAAGACACAGCTTGACACTGGTTTTCTTTGAAACACTGTTTATTGAGTGCACACCTACTGAAATGTGTCCCAGGCTTTGGTGGATAGCATATCCCACAGCAAAAGGGATTCATATTCCCTGTGTGTTTTGCTCAGTCTCTCCAGTTCTGTGGAAACCAAATCACTCCACAGATAAGGGTGCTGTCGGCTGGTAGGGGAGGACACAGGTGTGACTTCAGGTCCCCTTTCTCAAACCTGTGTCTTTTTTTGTGCCTATCCTCTTCATTTTCCCCCTTCTGCTTTTTGAAGTCATTACCTGCTGGGCTTATCCTTAGGAAAAGGAAAGTGACAGGATCGGTTTCATCAGAAGAGATATTTACTAACATGCAGCAATCCAAATGACTGGCAGGGGTGGAGTCATGGCTAAATTATGGACTGCCCTGTATGATGCAGCTAATTTTTATTTATTCGTAGTCCTGAGGAGTCCTCAGCACTGAAGCTATACTCCCAGCCCATTTTTAGTTTTGATTTTGAGACAGGATCTCACTGAGTTGCCTAGGCAGGACTTGAACTTGAAATCGCCCTGCCTTGGACTTCTGGAGTACTAGGATTACAAGCCTGCACCACCAGACCCAACTACAGCTGAATGTTTTGAGGACTATTATACATTTAATGGAACACCACTTTTGATATGATCAAACCCAAATGCCAAACTCCTTATGAAAGGTGGTCCCACATCTGTAAGATATGCCCATGTGCAGAGGCATTAGAAGAACTGTATAAGGAAATACTGTAAAACCATCTGGGTTGATGGGATAACAAGTGTTTTTTTTATATCTGTCTTTGAAGTTTCTAAATAGTATTCCATGGTAACCCCATAACTCTGGGAAACTAAGGCAGAAGGATTCCAAGTTCAAGCCCAGCCCTGGAAACTCAGCAAGACCCTATCTCAAGTGTAAAAAAATAAATAAAAGGGCTGAGGATGTAGCTTAGTGCAGAAACCCTAGGTAAATCCTCAGTATGACCTCTGCCAAGAAAACAACATTTAGTGCAGTAACTCTGAAAGTAATTGTACTAAAAGGAATTAGAATGTACTAAAATTTTAAGAGAAGGGAACTGCACTTCCCACCGAGCTGAGTGTAGCAGCACATGCCTGTAATCCCAGATTCGAGAGGGTGAGACAAGATCACAAGTTGGAGGCCAGCCTAAACAATGTAGTGAGACCCTGTCTCAAATAAGGAGGGCTGGAGTTGTCAGCTCAGTGGTAGGTGTGGGTGTGGGTGAACTAAGGGGTCAAGGTGTAGAACAACAGGTCTTTGTTTAGAAACAAAGGATAGAGGGGTAAAAGCTCCCCTCTCGGTAATGGGGTTCCAGGTGGGTTGCCTCCCCTCAGTGGTAGTTGTTTAAGAAGTATTTTTATTTTTGTGGTGCTAGGAATTGAATGTAGGGATTCATGCATGTTAGGCAAATTCTACCACTAAACTACATCCTGGCACAAGACATAATTTTACAGGCATTCTGACCCCTGCTATTCTGGTGTTGCCCAGGACTACACCAATGCTGGGAGACTGACCTTGCTGTACCTTATACAGTTAAAGGACCAGGCTCCCCTTCAATATGCAGGCATCTCTGAATTTACAGAGCATTTTTTAAATCCTATTTTGCCTTCTATATTGACTTTAGAACTTTAACATAGTTTCGGGGAAAAACATTTGATACTTTTGCAGCCACTGCGGTGTTGCCACACAGACAGGATGTCCCTGTCTCTAACAACCATTTTTTCTCATTGCTGCTTCTGGGCAAAACCCTTAGCCGTTCGTTCTTGGTTAACTCGGAAACACATCTGGAGACTGCATACAGCTGCCACCGTCATCAAGCGCGCATGGCAAAAGTGGAGAGTGAGTATAATTCACGAAGTCTGGGTGGGCAGCTGGTATCAGACTGGGCACCAGACTGACCTGGGTGGGAAGATGGGCACTCTGCCCCTGTGACTGGGGCCTCAGAGAGCCATCTGCCTCCCAGCCTTGTGTCCCACATACTAGAGGGCATGAGGCACCTTCCCTGTGGATGGTTGTGAAGGTAAAAGTGGCAAAAGCAACCGTAGGAACATACCTAAGGGTGAACAGTTGGATTTTCTACGGTGCATCAGTCCTGTCTCAGCAAGGCTGCTCTTTGTGGTGAAGCAGTGCATGGTTGTCATGCATTCTGCTACACAGGGCCATTCTAGTTCAAGGCATCAAGATGTTTACAGCCAGGTGCCTCAGTTCACCTTAACAAGCTGATTTATTAAACTGAAGTTGGTTTCCATTTTCCTTTAGGGGACTAGACAAAAATAAAGGGATCTTTTTTCTCTTTAAGATCAGAATGGCTTCCCTTGCTTATAAAGAACTGGATGGCATAGAAGAAAGGCCCATGTCCCAAGTTCCTGGTTCCCTGCATTCTTCCACACTCTCCTCTGCAGACACCAGGCTCCTGGAGGCCACGATCCGCCTCTGGCCCCTAGGACTGGTCCTGGCCAATGCCGCGGTGGGTATACGAGGCTTTCAAAGGAAACTGGTGGTCTGTGCCTGTCTCCAGCTTCCCTCCAGCAGTGCCAGTAGCTACACCGTGCAGACAGCACAAGATCAGGCTGGCGTCACATCCATCCGAGCCCTTCCTCAGGTAGGCCATCTAGCCCTGCAGTAGCTCCAAGTTGCTGACACCTTGGGGGAAGGTGGGCAGCAACACCTCAGCGTCCACAGAAGACTAAAGCTGGGACAAGATCTGTCCCTGGCCCCACTGGGAAACCAGGAAAGTTGGTGTTCCCACACCAGCAGCAGGTTGGCATTGTTCTGTAGCTGGGAACTGCGAATCTTTGAAAGCTCTTCAAAAAACCACCCCAAAGTATTTTAGCTCAGAATCTCCCTTTAATTAGCCCCACTTTGGGCGTTTTATTTTGAGTCCAGGCTAATCTCCTGAATGCTGGGATTACAGGTGTGCTACCACACCCAGTTTATGTGGTGCTGGGGAACAGAACCTGGAGCCTTGCACTTGCTAGGCAAGCTGCTTTACCTGGTGGGTTACACCCATAGCCCCTTATGAGTCCCATTTTGGAAAAAGTTGGGTGTGACAAGCTCGTCACTTCAAATGACGCTGCTTTTGGCATGACTTCCTGAAGTTCTACACTCACTTTGGTGCATGTGGTAGGACTGGACCCAGCGCATCACACAAGCTAAGCAAGCACTCTACCACTGAGCTCTGTACCCCTAGCCCTCCTCAAAGTTTATTATTTGGATTTTCTCCTTTTGTAGCTGAGGACGTAACAAGCAGGTAAGTCAGTCACCTGGAAGTTGTCGTCACTCAGGGCTACTAGGCTCGCCACTGCATACAAGCAGTTGAGGAAACACAATGGGTGTGTTACACTTCAAGGCAGAACGTCAGGGTCTCTTCCTTGCTCCAGGCTCCACCCTGTTCACTGGATGACCTTGGCAAAAAGCACAGTCACCTCAGCTTCCACTTCCCCATCTGTACAATGAGCCTATCACATGGGGCCACAGCAAAGACGGACAGACATGACGGAAGGAAACAAGTTTCAACACAAAAGGAAATACTATAGGCCATAATCTGGATTCTCGCCCACAAAAACTCACAGATCTTCTAGGTGTCAGCATAAGATAGGTGACTTCTAAAACTCACTGATCTTCTAGGTGTCAGCATAAGATAGGTGACTTCTAGTAGGATCGCCTCCCTCCTAGGAAGTGTTTTCTCACTTTAACAAACTGAATGTGATTTTTTTTTTTTTTTTTTTTTGTGGGGTAGGGATATTGGGGGAATCCAACACAGGGCTACATTTCCATCCCGTTTTACTGGCCATATTGGGGTTAATGCAGGGCCTTAGAACTGAACTACATCCACAGTCCTTCACTGAAACAGGATCTCACTAAATTGCTCAGGCCGAGTTTAAACTGTGATCCTCCTGTCTCAGCCTCCCTGAGTGCTGAGATTAGAGGCCTGCATCACAAGGTCCAGCTTCCAACCCAATTTTTAGTTTTGATTTTGAGATAGCATATTGCTAAGGGCCTGTATCACCATAACCAGCTGAATTTTGTAGTTTATCATTACTTTTCACTTTGCCATGGTTTTTTGTTTTTAATTTTTTTTTTTAGGATCTCACTCTGCAGTCCTGGCTAGTCCTGAACTTACTATGTAGCCCATACTGGTCTCAAATTCATGGCAATCCTCCTGACCAAGCTTTCCAAGCACTGAGGTTACAGGCATGCACCACCACATCCAACTTATGTGGTACTGGGGCATGCAAACTCGGCCATGAACTTGCCAGGCAAGTGTCTGCAAGCATTCTAACCACTATGCTATTCCTGTAGTCCACTATTTTAGGATAAGGAGAAAATATATTAATTCAGACCTGCTACTGCTATAACCATCAGAGTACTGGTCCATACTACCACACATTTCTAGTGTTGGCTCTCTAAGGTACTTCAGGCCCTGGCACTCTTGGGAGCTGGTATTGAGCTGTTTCTTTTTATCCCTAGGGCTCGATAAAGTTTCACTGCCAAAAGTCTCCACTGCGTTATGCTGACATTTGCCCTGAACCTTCGCCCTACAATGTTACTGGCTTCAATCAAATTCTGCTGGAAAGACACAGTACAGTCCACGTGTGACCTTCTCACCTGGCCAGGTGATCCTCAGTGCCTTTGTTTCTACAAGGCCTTCTCCTGCCAGCTACCTTGCCAAAGATATTTAATCAGCACACAAACTGCCAAGTCATTCCCACAGCAGCTCCAAAGGCACACACGAGCAACAGCCTGAGCTGGCGAGTAGGGCTGTGCGGCCAGGGCTCCAGCGTCCCGGCTGCAGCCAGGCAAGGGCCAGGGTCAGCAGTAACCAGGCCAGGACCTGGATGGACCACAGAGAACTTACCATTTCATTTCCTTCACAGATCAGCTTTAGCCAGCAGACATGATTGTCCTTCCTTCCTCCAGTGGGCATGTGCTTGTCCACAAACAGTTCAGAAGGAAATGGGCAAAGCCAACCTAAAATTAGCTCTAGAATTTTAGCTAGGGAAAAAGCTGTGTAAGTTCCTTAAAAAGAAACAAAGCATAAGTTATTGATTAATGTGACTGTAAACAATGACACTAAGGACAGTGTATAACAGAACTGTACCATATCCTAATTTTATTTAGTAACATTGATAGTTTTTAACTTAAATGAGTGTAAAACTTGTTAACTTGTTATTTATGTCTACCCCAACTGTACCGTGTTAACTTGTTATTTATGTCTACCCCAACTGTACCAAAAATAGAATATTTTAAAACTATATACACTTCAAGCCTTCTCTTCATAAAGGTGGTACCACCTTGAGTAATAGATCTCCCCACCCATGGGGCAAAGACCTACATCACCCCCAGTAGTCTGCCTCTGGGGAGTTACCTCCCTGGCTGCCTTTCTGGGAGAAGGAACAGACGAGTTCTGCAAGTATACTCTTCAGCAAGGAGCCCGATTCACTTTAAGAATCCTCATTCTGGGATGGTTCCACGATCCTCAAACAGCAGTCCGCAAACTCCACAAACAAGGGCTCTTGCATGTAGGCTCGCATGAGCTTTGCTTTGTTTGCTCCCTGATCAAGGCTGAGCATCAACTGTCTCAAATGTGGATTGAGCAATAAACTTCTTAGTGTTGCAGATTCACCTTAAAAATTAAAGAAAAAAAGCCAAACTAAGTTCAAGTGGAAACCAGTCAGATGGCTAGAGTGGAGCGGTTCTGATGCAGTAGCCAGCCTTTACCTCCTCCTCCTGTCGGCCCTACTGCCGCGGGCTCCACCCAGGGGATGTTACGGGCCACAGAAAATAGGTTCTTAAATTGTCTCTGTGCCAAACATGCAGCAGCTTTTTTTCACTGTCATTACTCCTTAAAGAACACAAGTTAACAGTTTACGCTGAGTTAGGTATGGTAAGTAAGCCGGAGATGACGTAAGTCAGGAGCGTCCAACCCGCAGCCTGCCTTCTCTTTGGCCTTGTTTTTCTGAGTGAAGAGGAACTGTCTTGGGCCACATATAAAATATATAACATAGCTAAAACTTCGAAAGTTTTCTTTATAACATTTTGAGAAATCAAGGACAAAACAATGGCAGGGATACAGGCTAGACACGGCTGATAAAAGTGTAAATGTAGGTGATGTGAAGTACTACACCATTTTATATATGGGACTTGAGCGTCCTGTTGGAGGGGTGCCTGGAACCAATTCCCAACCACCGTCCCAAGGATACCACAGGGACACAGGATTCACAACACTCATGCTGCACATGTAAACAAGGAGATCAGCATATCAAGTGATCAGCATATCAAGTGATTTCCAAATTTAGCAACTGATTCAGGTTCTAGATCCTTTAACTATTATAACTTTATGACTAAATAAGTCTTACCAGCACAAATACACAAAATAAAATAGCACTATGCTGTTTTCTCTGTAGACAGACATAAAGGTTCTGCGTGCTGAAGACAAGTATATCAAATACCATGAATATGGTTTATGCATTCTGTTATCCCGTGTGCACAGCAAACAAGTACCAGGACCTGTATGGGGCTTTACACTTGAAACATTTTTCACACCTCAGTGTAGTCACTACCATGGAATCAAGTGTAAAATGCAACTTTCCAGCCTTAAACTGATGTGCAAACAAGGAAAATGCCCACATTAAGGAACTATAGTAGTCCATTAATTATGTGGTATGATCAAAATATAAAGTGCTTAAATTTTAAAAATATATTACAATAAGACACATGACCATTAATCTCCCTGCAGACACCCCCCGTTGCTTTACACATATTTGCTGCATCATTCTCACATTCTCCGAAGGAGCACCAGAAATGCTCTTGTGAGTTTAAGAAGTATGATAAAAAATACGGTGAAAAATGCTGAGTACCCTCTAACAAGGCAGGTTTATAAAAACATGGTGTTTTCTCGCCAGATCTGGCAGCATGCAAATTCTGGCTCTTCCTCAAAGTCAAACTAGCCATGAAATGTAAATGTTCTGAACCAATTCCAGATACCTAGGCAAAACTAAAGATATGAAAGAGTACTTCCAGATCTGCTTCAGAAAGTGGGAAGAATGGGGCTGGAGGAATGGCTCCGCGGTTAAAGCGCTAAGTTCCCAAGTTCCACTCCCCAGCACCATAGACGCCAGGCATGGTGGTACATGCCTGTAATCCCAGCACTCAGGAAGCTGAGGCAGGAGGATTGCTTTGTATAGTGAATTCAGGCCCAGCCAGGGCTACACAGCAAGACCCTGTCTCAAAAAAAAAAAAAAAAAGGCAAGAATAAGTGTGCTCTCAAGAACTCAAAAATAAAAAAATAAAAAACCAGCATGGTAGCAACCACATATAATCCCAGCAAGTGGGAGGCTGAGGCAGGAGAATTTCTGTGAGCTGAGGCTAGGCTGGGCTACACAGGAAGTTCAGGATCAGCTTGGACTGCAGCGCAAGACCCTACCTCAAAAGAAGAAGAAAAATCTTGCATAGCAGTTAAAGCACACGGAAGGCTGAGGCAGGAGGTCTGCCTTGAGTTCGAGGCCAGCCTGGACTCTGTCTCCAAAAAAAAAAAAAAAACACTTGCCTTTCAAGTACAAGGCCCTGAGTTCAGTTCCCGAGCACCACCTAAACTGGATGTGGTGGCACATGCCTATAATTCCAGCAATCGGGAGGCTCAGGCAGGAGGGATGCCATGAGTCCAAGGCCAGCCTAGGGTCTATAGTGAGTTCAGGACCAGCCTGGGCTAGACAGCAAGACCCTGTCTCAAAAAAATAAAATAAACCTAAGAATGGGGATAGAACACAATGGTAGTAGCATCATCTAGCATACACAAGTCCCTAGGTTCAATCTCCAGCACATATATGAACAATCCATATTCTACACATAGCAGAGGCTTACCTAAATTCTTTAAATTCTGCAAAGAAACTCTGTCCTCTTCCTCATCACTACTGAGAAAATCAGCCACAGAGGAATCATCTGTGGAATGTAGAGCACAATCCATTACTCAGGTCTCATAGCCAGGTCACCGGAGTTCACACACTCCGACGTAACATTTACCTTGTAACAGGGATGTGGTGTAACAGAGATTGTGGTTATGAACAAAACAAAAATAACATGTATCTTCTCTGGAACTCACATGAACTCCCTTCTTGTATGTAAGTGAAAGGTAAGAACTGATACATCTTGATGTTTGCACACTTACTCGGGTTCCTACTGCAGCCTGGTTTTCCAATTCTTGGCACCCACCTCCCCTCACCATGGCTCTGTGAAAACCCACCAAACAGAATCCTGTGTGCTTTTAGCAATGGGCAGAAACAACTAGCACTCCCAGAACTCAACCTGGGGAGTTTCTCAAAAGACAGAAATGGCCCCTCCCTTGGTTATTGGTCTTTGGGTGTTTTTGTTTTGATACAGGGTGTCACTCACTCTACAGTCCAGGCTGGTCCTGAACTCACTATGGAGCACAGGCTGGCCTTGAACTCACAGCAACCCTCCTGCCTTAGCCTCCTGAGTGCTGGGATTACAGGCATGCGCCACCACGCCCAGCTGCTTACAAGTCTTCAAAACTTCACTGGGAGCCCCATAGAGACTGCTTGCAAAGCCAGGCACACTGCATGACACCAAAGTCTTAAGAAAGTTATGGAAAGAAAAAAATAATTATGGATGGATGGATGAGATGACAGCCCCCTTACCACAGTAAGCTCTGAAGAGACTCAGCAGTGGTAAGGTGACCCATAATAAAGGAAGCTTGTCTGGGCCTACCTCAGGTGAACTAATAGCCCAGCGAGACCCACACAGGGACACCCAAAGCTCTGACCAGAGGAGGCTCTTGCACACATGCTGACTACAGCCACGGCCTTTCTCCCATCTGCCTTCCATAGCCCTTGTTTGCTCCCCTGAAAAAATGCAACCAACTGACCATCGCTTTCCTTTGGCTGTGTAGTTTTCACAGGAGGAGCTGTTCTTTTTTTCTCAGCAGGGTGAGTTTCAGGGTTGCACTGCTCTGAAAGAGACAAAACTGCCAGGTACAGCCTCCGCCTTTCAGCACTGAGGCTGCATCTGCCCGCCAGACCGAGGACAGCATGTGTATAGGTTGGAGACAGATGTGGAAAAAAAGACCAAAGCAAAGAGCAGAATAAGGAAAAACAGGGGCAGCCCCGAGCCTGACAGAGGGTTCAAGGAACTGGGTTCCGTGCACCCTAAAACCTGTCCCCACACTCCCGTCTCTGCCTAATTTCACAAGGCTTTCACCATGATTAAATGGTGCACCAACTCCACCAGGTGACCCCGGGAATACTGGAATGAAAGTCCTCACTCCAACCTCGGAGCGGCTTAGCCAAGGTACACAGCATGAAGGATCGCTAAGATGTAAGGATCAGGCCTAAGTCCCCAGGAGAAGGCCAGGACACAGGGCCAAGAAGGTTCTTTGCAAAGGCTTTGCCCGGTGGAAAGAAAAGCATTCCTGGCAGAGTAAAAGGCCTATGAACCTGAAGGAATGGCTCAGGTACCAAGAGCTGGCTTAAAAAAAAAAATGTGGCTGGGCATGGTGGTATGCACCTATAATACTAGCAATCTGCAGACTGAGACAAGAGGACTGCAGTGAGTTCGAGACCAGCCTGGGCTACATAGTGAGTTTGGGACCAGCCTGGACTACAGAGCGAGACCCTGACTCAAAAAAAAAAGAAAAGAAAAGAAAAGAAAATTAAGAAAGAAACACTGAGCTGGAGGAATGGCTCGGCAGTCAGAGCACTTGCCTAGCAAGCGCTACACCAAGCACTGAGTACCGAAGTCCCACTCCCCAGGACCACATAAGCCTGGCGTGGTGGCACACACCTGTAATCCCAGCACTAGGGAGGCCGAGACAGGAGGTCTGCCGTGAGTCCAAGGCCAGCCTGGGCTCCGAAGTGAGTTCAGGACCAGCCTGGGCTGCAGAGTGAGACCCTGTCTCAAAAAAAAAAAAAAAAAAAAAGTTGATGTACCTCACTTTCTAGTAAGGGATTATTTGAAAGAAACAAAAGGTTTCATGTAACCTCAGCTGCAACAGCTTCAGCCAAACAGTGAGGAGCTGTGCCAAAAGCGTCAGACAAAGAACCAGGATAGATTTGTCATGAAAGCAGTAATTACTTTCTTTAAATTGGAAAAAGGTTTACTTATTTTTTCAAAGTCTTAAAAATACAAAGCAGTCAACTATTTTTAAAGAAAAGGAGGTGCTATGTAGAAGGAAAAACAGTACAAAAAAGTCGTGAGGGCTGCAGGAACGGCACCGTGGCTAAAGTGCTTGCCCAGCAAGCGCAGCGGCCTGGGATCCATTCCCCACCACCACGTACACCGGGCGTGCGGGCGCTCGCCTGTAAACCCAGGAATGGGGGGAGGGGCTGGGGCAGGAGGATTGCCACGGCTCCAAGGCCAGCCTGGGCACATAGGGAGTTTCCAGGACCAGGCTGGGCTACAGAGCGAGACTGTCGAGAGCGAGACTGTCGAGAGCGAGAGAGAGAGAGAGAGAGAGAGAGAGAGAGAGAGAGAGAGAGAGAGAGAGCGAGAGAGAGAGAGAGCGAGAGAGAGCGAGAGCGAGAGAGAGCGAGAGAGAGAGAGCGAGAGAGAGAGAGACAGAGAGACAGAGAGACAGAGAGACAGAGAGACAGAGAGACAGAGAGAGAGGGAGCGGGAGAGGGAGGGGAAGAGAGGGAGTTTTGATGAATTAAAAGCCGGGTCCAGCACACCCAGGGAGACCCGGCCAGAGGAAGGCAGGCTCCCGCAGCACGAGCAGGCCCGAGGCAGGAGCCCCGCGTGGGTGAGGAGGGGCGGCCGCACGGCCGCGGCACGGACGGAGGGCTGCGGCGCGCCGGGGGCGGTGGGGCAGCCCGACGCGAGGGTGGGGGCGCAGGGTCGCCGGGTCCTTACCTTTGTGCTTCCGGAAGCAGGTCACCGAGCAGCTGTAACGAGAAGCGCGCGGCCGTCAGCCCCGAGGGCCGCGCGGCCTGGGCAGCCCCCGCCCGGTTCCCCGCCCGGTTCCCCGCCGCCCGCGCTCCCCGCTCACTAGGGCACGCGGCAGGCCGGGCACCGGTATTTGGGCTTCTCCAAGCAGATCACGCAGACTACGCTGCTACAGTTGAGCGTCGCCATAGCGTCCGGAAGTCCGTTTTCCACGCCGCGCAGGCCGCAGCGCTCCTTTTTAACCTCCTAAATCAACAAAACCAATCAGCACTTGCTATTTACTGCCAGTCGAAAGCAATAGATCGATCCTGCTCAGTGTTCCAGGCCTCATAAGTCGAGCGTCGAGGCACTCGATGCGCATCAGGTAGATGAGTTCCAGGTTTTGCCTGTTACGATTACTTTGAAACTGAGTAACTTGTTTTGTTTTTTTCTCGCGAGTGCGTACTGGGTACAGAGCCCAGGGTCTTCACAATGAGCTGGGTCTCCAACCCATTTTTTATTTTAATTTTTAGACAGAGGCTCCCTAAGCCACTAAATTGCCCAGGCTGGGCTCAAACTTGCAATCCTTCTGCTTCAGTCTCTCAAGTGCAGAGATTACAAGCAACCGCTACCACTCACTGCTATGTGTTTTCTTGTTTGGTTGGTTGGTTGGTTGGTTTGCTTTGTTTGTGCCGTACTAGAAATCAAACCCAGGGCCTTACACATGCTTGGCAAGTGCTTTACCACTGAGCTACACCCCAGCCTCTTTAAAAACATTACTTAATTTAATGTAAATAGTGTAGTGCTGGGGATTAAGTCCCAGGCCTTCACACTGAGTTATATCTTCAGCCCATTTTTTATTTTGGGAAAGGATCTCATTAAATTGCCCAGGCTGGGTTAGAACTTGCAATCTTTCTGCTTCAGCCTCTGGAGTAGCCAGGATTACAAATTTGCACCCCATGCCTAGCTAGGGTCATGGTTTCAAAAGCCTTGCTCCCTGAATCTGAGCATAGCCCAGCCTAATTGTGACTCCCGCCCTATCTCTGCTTGGCCCTCCTGGGAATTGAACTCACCCTCATCTCCAAGGGACTTACCACCTACATTAGTTGTTCAGTCTCTGGGGTCCCCCAGCAACAAGGGGAGCCCAGGACCAACTGTCTCTATGTGCAGGGATGGATCTTAACAACCTTGGCAGTGGCTGGAGTCATGGCTCAAACCTCTCCCTGGCTTCGTGATTTGAGAGATCAGTTAGTCCCTCTGAGCTCCCACACCTATTAGAGTGGATATCTAGACATCCCTGAGCTAGGCAGAAAGACCATGTCAACATGTTGTTTAAAGTTTTGTCACTTAAAACACTTGGAAGGTTTTTTCAAAACAATACTTGAAAAGAGATGAATTCCCCTGGATCTTCTGTCCCCAGCCCTTTAGCACAAGTCCCAGGCCCGGCTCCAGAATCCTGAAGCTCAGACCTGAAGATTTCTGCCATTTGCCTCCCAGCACCTGCTCAACTGAACAGTCAGTGACACTTCTACTTCAGTGCAGTGGCACAGACTCGGTCCAGTCCTTGGTGCTGACATGGCAGTGCTCCTCCGGCAGCCTACTATTCCCTGGCTCCAACCTCTACCCAAGATCCACCTGAAATCCAAGAGGACCCAGTAAGTCATAGCATTCCTGGTATATATCTCAATGGTTGTGCCACAACTGGCTTAAACTCACAGTATCCCAGGAAGTCCAGGCTTATTGGTGAAGGCCAGAGGTACCCAGTGACTTGTTCAGGATCACAGTTGAATTCTGTGTTTCATGTGGCTCTGGCAGAAGTTCACCCTTTCACCAGGCGTGGTGGTACTTGCCTGTAATCTTAACACTCAGGAGGCTGAAGCAGGAGGATTGCTATGAGTTTGGGCCAGCTGGGCTACATAGCAAGCTCAGGACCAGACTGCTGGACCATGTCTCAAACAGAGAGAGAGAGAGAGAGAGAGAGAGAGAGAGAGAGAGAGAGAGAGAGAGAGAGAGAGAGAGAGACTCACCCATTATGGAAGACGTTGATTTATCCAGGTCTATCCTGACTTTCCTATTGCCATTCAACAGAGAATAATGCTGTTGAGGGAGTCCTGAAACCCCACCCATCCCAGCCACTGCGTGAAAGATACCCTTCTCTCTACTCTGAATGTCCCTAACTTTTACCCACCCCTGTTCCCCTCCTCCTCCAATGTCCAGAAAAGGAGGTGCACTCACCTGTGATGACAAGATCCTCTAGGCAGTGACCGCTTGGGAGAAGAAAGATGAGGATGAGTCCAGGTCCAACGACTAGGTGTCCACACTGATAACCTGCCCATGCCCATGGTAGCACACTGGCTTGCGTTTGACCCCCTCGGCGTCAACTCGAATTGCAGTGTGGGACCTGGGGAGAGCCCAAGTGGCAGTGCTCCAGGCCTGGCAGGCGCTGTGCAGCTTATTTGAGGCTGGCTGAGGTCGGAGACAAACTTAATGCCTGGAGATTTTCTTGGAGCCGCAGGCTGCCACCAGAACACCACGAGAGGGTGCTGCAGGTCGAGGTTGGCCATGGCGTAGTGGGCGGGATAGCAGTGCAGCATGCACCATTCCTTGCACCGGAGTTAGCCCTGTGGCTGCACAGGTAAAAGAGCAAATCGGGGCTGGAGGAATAGCACAGCCCTAAGAGCTCTTAGGCCCTGGATTCGAATCCCCAGCACCACATAAGCAGCTTAGCGTGGTGGCGCACACTTGAAATCCCAGCATTAGGGAAGCTGAGGCACGAGGACTGCTGCGAGTTCTAGGCCAGCCTGGACTAGAGTGACACCCTGTCTCAAAAAAAAAAAAAAAAAAAAAAAGTCAAGCAAATCGTGCTGGCTGGAACCCTGAGCCTCACCAAATGGCAGGCAGAATGCGGAGAGGGTGAGGGTGTGATACTGGTGACCTCTGTGTGCAGGGGTGTCTCCTGTGGGAAAGCAGGAACATGCACCAAGCTAGGGCTCCGAGTGGGAAGGGCTGTCCAGGCATAGTTTCTTGCTGTGTCCATCACCAGGCCTTCGGGACAGGTCCGGGAAGGTGGAGTTCCACCTGGAAGCTGGCCACCCACATTAGCCAAATAAAAGTTAAGCTGTACTCCCGGAGCTTTAGGGTTCCTGAGTAAGGCACGTGGGCCTTCCGTGGTTGCTCTGCCCACCGGTAGATCGATCTGATCCTCCCACATGTGCCACATGAATTGCCTTTACCAGAGGCCCGAGGTCAATGAGACTGTGCCCTGTTAAACCTCAGCTCCTTTCACTCCCCAGAGCGAGCACAGCCTGGGCCAGCACCAGAAGTGGAGACTGCTGCCACATTCCCATCTGAGTGGAAAATATAAGCAAAAAGAATTAGGACAAAAGTAGATTTTTCAGGCAAACAAAAGCCAAGAGAATTCTTCACCAGCAGATCTAAGAAGACAATCATTTAAATACAAAAAAAAAAAATAGTTATTCAGGCCAAAGCTAAGTGAGACCAGATAGAAATATGAATTTACAACAAGGAGTAGCGGAAATTGTAAACATAAAGGTAAATTAGAAAAAAACATTTTTAACCTCACTTAAAACAAGTATTTTGTTTAAGCGAATAACAAGGACTGGGGCCTAGCTCAGTGGTTACATCACTTGCCTAGCAAGTAAAGGCCCTGGGTTGATTGCCCAGCACCACATCAGCTGGGTGTGGCGGTACACACCTGTAATCCCAGCACTTGGGAGGCTGAGGCAGGAGGATTGCTGTGAGTTCAAGACTAGCCTAGGCTACATAGTGAGTTCAGGACCAACTTGGACTGCAGTGAGACCCTGTCTCAAAAACAAAAAGAGAAATAGCAAGATGATAGACTTGAAACCATTCATATCAATAGTTGAATTAAATGTAAATAGTTTCTGAAGACCTAAAAAACAAATATTGTCAGATTGGATTTTTAAAAACCAATTGCTATCTACAAGGAATACATGTTTAAGTACAAAGACACAGGAAAAAGTTAAAATATTGACAATATAAACTGTATCAAGACACCAAAAGCAAAAGAAATTGTCCCCATTATTAACAAATGGGTTTATGTTAAATTAAAAAGTTACTGCACAGCAAAGGAAATTATCAACATTGTAAAAAGAGAACCAACAGACTGGGAAAAAATATTCACCACCAACACCTCATATAGGGGGCTCATAACCAGAATATGCAGGGAACTGAAGATAAGTAGGCCCCCAAAATCAAGGATCCTATTGAAATATGGGCAAAAGAAATGAAGAGGCAGTTCACTCAGGAAGAAGGTCAAATGGCCAATAAATACATGAAAAAATGTTCAACATCCCTACCCATAAGGGAAATGCAAATCAAAACATTGCTAAGATACCATCTAACTCCAGAGAGATTGGCCTATATCAACAACTCAAATAACAATCAGTGCTGGAGAGGCTGTGGGGAGAAAGGAACCCTCCTGCACTACTGGTGGGAATGTAAGTTGGTACAACCACTATGGAAAGCAGTATGGAGGTTTCTCAAAAGAATGGAAATAAATATCCCCTTCCATTCAGTGATACCTGTCCTGGGAATATTCCCAAAAGAGTTAAAAACAACATATAACAGAGATACATATATACCCATGTTCATTGCAGCACAACTAACAATAGCTGAAATATGGAAGACACCAAAATACCCATCAACAGACCAATGGATACACAAACTGGTATTTATACACAGTGGAATACTATGCATCTATAAAGTCTGACAGCTTGGAGGCTTTTGTAAGCAAATGGAAACTTGAAACCATCACGCTTAGTGAAGTGAGTCAGAAGCAGAAGGTGAAATATCGAATGGTCTCTCTGATATGAGAAACCCAGACCCCAGATCACAATTATTTCACAGATCTTAAAGTGAAAAATAAAGGGAACGGGGGTGGGGGGATGAGTTGTAGGAGTGGGTAGGGGTGGATCCAAAGGAAAGCGGGGAAGGTCTTATTACCTTGAGTAGACACGTATGTGCACAAAATGCCCAAAACAAATGTAAACCTTAAATTTGGCACTTATACATATCAATAAAATGGGGGGAAAGTAAATAAGTAAATAAAAGTTCTGTATACTGGGTGAAAAAAATATATACAAACTGTATCAGCAGTAATCAAAAGAAAGCTGAAGTAGACCAAGTGAACTGTAGAATAAGGAATATTCCAGCCCCAGGGTCCTTGTCTGGCATCAGAACACCTGGGTACAGGAGAGAAAGTCCCTAAGTTACCTGACCACTGAGGCCCCAGCCCAGGGCTCACAGCACAGGACCCCCAGGAGTGACACGCTTTTGCCTCTCCTGAGTGGAGACACCTGGCACCTACCCTGGGCAGCACAGCCTTTCTCTCCAAGCAGAGCGTTTGTGGGGAGCAGCAGAGAGTGGGTGGGTCATCCTGCTGTGGGCGCCTTTTTGTAAATGAGGCAAAGGAGAAGAGAACAGGACGGACAGGAAGTGGGCACACACGATCTTAACTGTCCCCTCTGACCATTGTCCACTTACCTTGAGAACGGAGTTCCTAGGGCAACACACAGAATTCCCTGTATGTTTTTATAACTTGATTTTTCTCAAGTACTAATAAAGCAGTTTTCAATGAAATAAAAGAATAGGGAATAGTACAGGTTAAAAGAGGGGCAATTCATAAAGATAAAAGCATCAGTTTATGAAGCCAACATAACTGCCCTAAATGTGTATATGTCTAATGACAGAGTTTCTTAAAAATACCCAAAAGGAGGAACAGACACATTGCAATTATAATTGGAAATTCCTCAGTAATTGATATAGTGGAGAGAAAAATGATATAGAGAGAGACACTGTCAGTCCACCTTGATCTACTTGACATTTATAGATAATTCCACCTGAGAACGCCAGGATATTTATTATGTTAAATGCACACTGAACACCCACCAAAGTAAACCACAGACAGGACCATAAAACGTATTTCAGGAGCTGGAGGTGTAGCTCAGTGCTTAGAACCTTTGACTAGGGTGAACAAGGTCCTGGATTCGATTACCCAGTACCACATAAACTGGGTGTGGCGGTGCACACCTGGAATCTCAGCCCTTGGGAGGCTGAGACAAGAAGATTGCCTTGAGTTTGAGGTCCGCCTGTCAAAACCCTGTCTCAAATATATATATATTGTGGGCATAGATCAATGATACAGCACATGAATATATACTTAGCAAGACTCTGGGTTCAACACTCAACCCCAAAAATAAATAGATAAAAAAAAATAAAAAATTTGTTCAACAAATACTTATTTTACTTTTTTAAGACAGGGTCTTGCTCTGTAGCCCAGGCTGGTGCTGAACTCACAGCAATCCTACTGTCTCAGCCACCTAAGAGCTGGGATTAGCAGTATGTGCCACCACACCTGGCTTCTGTGGTGCTGGGGAATCAAACTCGGGTACTTACTGCTTGCTAGGCAAGCACTTTTAACTGCTGAGCCATTTCTCTAGCTCCATCAACAAATATTTATTGAGACAGGGTCTCTCCCTGCAGCCCAGGCTGGTCCTGAACTCACTAGGTAGCCCAGGCTGGCCTTGGACTCACAGCAATTCTTCTGTGTCAGCCTCCTGAATGCTGAGATTGCAGGCATGCGCCACCACAACTGGCTTATGCAGTTCTGGGGAATGGACCTCAGGGCCTTGTGCTTGTGAGACAAGAGGTTTAACCACTGTTCTATTTTTCCAACCCTCAACAAATATTGAAAAAACTGTTCAGGCAAAGACTTACACAACCTGAGGTAGGGTGAAAAGGTAGGTGGGTAGATAGGCTGGTTGAAATCTCACCTAGTTTTGATTATTTGACAAGAGAGTAAATGGATTGAAGGAGGACGTGGGCTGGGCAGGGGTGAAGGACGGCTTCATTGGGAGTATAGGTGCAGACCACTACGCCCAGCTTCAAATCATTAGGTGAAGTACTACCCAATTCAGAAATGGCTGATAAAAGCCAATTAGATCTTTAAATTTGTGATGGTTTGAGGGTTTTTTTTTTTTTCCTTCAAACTTGAGAGCTTTTTTGGAGGGTCTATTGCTACAGAATAACCTTGACTGAAAATGTTGTTGGGGTTTAAATCTGAAATGTGCCCAAAGCCTATGCATTCCACGTGCTGTTGGCAGGTGGGGCCTGGTGTGGGGGGTGCATTATAGGTGTATGGTGGAGGACAAGTGTGTGGTAGATTAGATCACAGGTGTGTGGCCTGGAGGGATATAAGCTCATACCCCAGCTTCACTGTGGAGGCCCGTGACTCCCCCTCGTGGATGCCATGAGCAGCTGCTCTCTGCAGACTCCTGCCCCCGCCAGCTGTGCACGACTGAGACCTTCTGAAACCGTGAGCTAAGATAAATCTTTCCTCTCTTCAGTTGTGGGCATTGGGCAATGTACTCCAGCAACAAAGACGTAGCTAAGATGGGTGCCAAGTGGAGAGAGACCACTGGCTGAGGATGCCCGTCCCTGCCGGAAGAGGACAAGCCTCGGCCAGCGCCTGGGGCGGTAGCTGGTGATTTTTCTCAATTTCCTTGAAGTGGAAGGAAGTTTCCCCCAAAGCTTCAAGTCCCACTTAGCACTGGCCCTCCCCTAACTGGCTGTGTGGCTTAGGGTGATTTGCGACCCTTCTCTGGGCCTGTACTCCACCTGTATAGTATCAGCTAGGGAAGAAAACACAGTTTCAGCGGCTGCACTGGACCTTCTAGAGCTGGGATCTCCCTGCCCACATTATTTGCCTAATGTGGGTTCAAAGCAGAACCAGCAGTGAGCTTCTTGACCCAAAGGGGCTTCACTGCCAGTGAGATGACTTGCACCCACCAGCAACGCTAGCCTTGCTTTGCGCAGAATCACCTGCTTTCCAGTCAAGGCCATTCTTGCTCCTGACAACTAATTATGGAGCTGCTTTTACTGTGTGACCTGCACTGTGAAGGTCTTGGGGCTCCAAAGGGGGGAGACTGAGCAAAGCACAGACCTGGGACCTTGCAAGTGACCTCTGCACCAGAAGAGCGCAGCACGGAATGATGGATTCCACGGCAAGCAGGCCCAGTCTGGAAGGTCTGGAGTCGGGACACCTCGGGGCATGGGTAGGCTGGAGTTGAGGCCAGGCAAGTGGGCAGATCTGGGTGGCTAGGTGTGTATAGACCAAGTCACGCTGTAGCAGCAGCTCTGTGCCGGGTGCTGATCTTGCACGCAATCCCAACCAGTCGTGGACCTCCCAATCACTTGCCCTCTCACACACACGACCGGAAATCCCTGTGGTCTCCAAACACCTCCTGTTCTCAGTCGGGCTGCGCTAGGACAAAGGCTGTTCCTCTCCAACCCCAGCCTCCCACCTGCAGGTTTAGGTCCCGCCCTGATAACCCTGCGCAGGCGCTCAGTGAAAAATCCCCCTTGTCCCTGCAGACAGTGCTGCCCTTCGCCAGAACCAAGGACGCTGTCCAGCATGTGGTGCTGAAGCATTTTGGCCACCTGAGAGCAGAAAGCCACTCCCGCCTGTAGCCTCCACTCCAGGACTCCAGAATGCGGTCATACAGGCTAATAATGTCCAGGGATGCTCAGCCGCCTCAGCAAGTATAAGCTGAGAGTCCCGCAGGTCTAAGCTTCCCTGAGAAGGCCCCAGCAGAGCCAGTGCCTGGCCAGAGGCCAGGCAGCCTGACAGAGTGAGCAGAACTCAGTTCCTGCATTCAAATCCTGGAACCTGCAGGCATCTGCACATCCATTACAGACAACTCACTGTCATCACCAGACCTGTCGTAGGAATTGTGTGAGGAGGCTAAGCCCAGGGGAAGTTACACCGGCTTTCCAGGAAGCGAAGTCTTCCCACAAACACCCGCGCCTGGCAGGCCCTGATAACTATGGGATCCCTCCATGCGTGCCTGGAAATGAGGATGTCTTTCCCGCCTCTCTGGACGCCACTCCTCCAGCTTCTGTGGATGCGCCTGGTCCCCTCCCTCCTTTCCCAGCCCAAGCGGGCAGTAAATATCAGATGTCCTAACTGAAGGACATCTTTGCAGCTCGGGGTCTGGAATCTTGCACTTCAAAAGTAAATGAGGGGTTGGGGTATAGCTCAGCAGCTAGAGTACTTGCCTAGTAAGCTTAAGGCTCTGGGTTCATTTCCCCAGCACCACGTACGCCAGTCATGGTGGCATACACCTGTAATCCCAGCACTCAGCTCAGGAGGCTGAAGCAGAAGAATTGCTTTGTGTTCCAGGCCAATCTGGACTACATAGTGAGTTCAGGCCTAGGTTGGATTACAGTGAGATTCTGCCTCAAAAATTAAAATAAGATAGTAAATGACACAGTTGTCAATGAATTAAGCATAACGATGACACTGGGAAGCGACAAGAAAGTTGAACACCGTCCCTCGGGCAGAGACTTGCCCACCAAAGAGAGGCCTGTAGGACAGCAGAAGGAGCAGCCAGATGGCCAAGATCATCCCTTGGCTCACTCCAGGCCCCCACGGGTACCTCCTTAGGTCAGCCAAAGTTCAGTGCAGGCCAGGAAAGAGACAATATAATAGTTTTGACAAAGATATTTAAGAGAATGCTCCAGACGAGCTGAGCCTGTGGCCAACACTCATTTGGCAGGCACACCAGGTTTCAGGAAATGTGTCTAGGGACCCAGGTCCAGCGCCTACAACAACTGGCAGCTCCAATTTAGGAGGCAGAGAATATTCTGGCTAGACTTTGTGCACAGAGCCCCAGAGGACTGGGCACCATGGCAGGGCCGGGCACCAGGGGAAGAGCAGTTGGTCGCCTTTAGGGTTGCTGAGCTGTCCCCGAATAAGGATCCTTACAATCACCATGCAACTTTCTGAATCATGTTTCTTGACACCGTGAAGCTTCCCCCATCTTTATCCAGGTGCTTGCTGGGTATCCTGGGTAAATGAAACAAATGGTGTTGCTTGGCTTACTGAGGGCACAATGCTGTGGGGGGACAGGTATAGACCATCAACCACGGGTTGGGAAGAATTCAGCATACCTTCATGGTCCTCACACTGCAGGCCCCATGACAATACATTAAAAAATGCTGCCAGGACAAGCATCGTGATGATCCCCAAAGGCAGATGAAATGGATACTAGACCAGTTAAAGGATTTGTGCTGGGCCTAGCAGAACTGTAACTCCACCTCTCTGGGAGACAGAGGTGGGAGGATCACAAGCTCAAACCCAGTCTGGGCAACTAGCAACTTGGTGAGCCCCTGACTCAAAATCAAAACTACAAAATGGGTTGGGGATGTGGTTCAATGTGAAGTCCTTGACCTTGATTCCCAATGCAGGAAAATAAAAATGGCCCCTTCCCTGGCATTATTGGGAGGTGGTGAAAACCTTAAGGGGAGGTCTTCAGGCCATTGGAGGCACGTCCTTGAGGACGATTATGAGACTCTGGTCTCTTCCTCATTTTTTTTTATTCCCTAGTCATGAGGTAAGCTGTTTTGTTCCACCATATACTTCTGTTAGCTAGGCCCAGTGGCACAGGTTTCTAATCCCAATACTCTGGGAGGCTGAGATAGGAGGATCACAAGTTCAAGCCCAGCCCAGACCACTTAGTGAGATAATGGGTAATAAGAATGTTGTTGCAGAGAACAGCTGCTCAGGTCATCACAAGAGGAAAGACCTGGGGCTTTCACATGAAGTATGTGCAAGCCACATACCTTCCAGGCCACATACCTATAACCTACCATGCACCCATAGTCCACCACATGTCTGCACTCCACCCCTCCTGACCAGGACCCACCTAGAAGCACATGAAATCCATAGATAATTCACAACATACAAATACATTAGTCTTTTAGGGACATTGCACATTCCAACCATACCATTCCACCCCTGCCCCCAAAAGACTCAGGCCCACCTCCTTATGCAATATGCACTTAGTCCATCTCTCAGGGTTGTCAAAGTCTTGAAAGTTCTACCACTGCTAAAAAACCCAAGTCCAAGTCTCCTCTGATATTCAAGACAAACTCTTAGCTATCAGCTCCTATGAACAACCAAAACTAAACACTTCCAGCATAAAATGGCACTGGGTAAACACTCTCATTCCAAATGGGAGGATTAAGGGGATAGAAGGCAATTGAATCAAAGCACAAACAAAAGTCAGCAAAACAAACATCAAATCCTGTAGTTCTATGTTTAAGAACTGGTACAAGCTATGGCGAGATGTGAGCTCCAAAGGGCCTGAGTAACCCTGTCCCTGCAACACTGCCTCCAGCTGCAGCCTCCATGGCATCTCTTTTGGGCTTGTTTCACTCACAGCCTGTGGCCTTCTTCTGCAGATAATCCATGCTCCTGGCATCTTCGAGTTTCTGGGGTCTCCACTGCACTTTCAGCTTCCTTCACAACTTCATGTGCTGTCCTCTCTGGGGCCCACTGGCTGGTCTCCAGTGCCTTCTTCTGAAATCTAAGTGAAGACCTTCCTGACTTCTGCACACCTGAGAAAACAGCACCACATGGGGAATGCCAAGACCTGCCACTGGCTTGAACACTCTTCGGGCTCCCTTGGACCATGGCTGCTGCAGCCTCCAAATGCCTGGATGGCTGAACTCTGGCAAACACATCTCTCTTTGGCCCTACAGGATGCCCAGGGGTACACTACTCAGATCAGTCTTTTGCCTTTACACCCTTGGATGGGTAAAGGGTAGAGTTTTGCTGATTTCTGAGATGGCCTCAAGGCATCTTTTCTATAGTCTTAATTCTAAGTACTTGGCTTCTTTTTAATTTATTTATTTTTGAGACAAGGTCTTTCTCTGTAGCCCAGGCTGGTCCTAAACTTTAAACACTATGTAGCCCATGCTGGCCTTGGACTCACAGCAGTCCTCCTCTCTCAGCCTCCTGAGTGCTGGGATTACAGGCATGCACCACCACAACCAGTTTAGGTGGTACTGGGGAATTGAACCCATGTACTTTAACCACTGAGCCATTCCTCCAGTTCCTTGGCTATTATTTTTTAATGCCAAGCTCTTCAACAACTATGTGCTCCTTTGTCCCCACTTTGCAGTTACTTTCATTCTGACAAAACTACAAACTTTTACAACTTATATGGTGTTGAGCAATCAAACTCAGGTCCTTGTGCTTGCTGAGTAAGCACTCTAACTGCTGTGCTATTCCTCCAACCCTAAGATTCACCCTTCTCTCAGCATTCTGGTCTTCTGAGCTCTGACCAGAATCTCCCACCAAGCTTTACTTACAGCTTTCTATGGCTTCTTTAGCTGGCAACTCCAAACCTGCCAAAACTTCCCCTGTGAACGAGTTCCAAAGGCTCCTAAACAACATGTTGAAGCAAACTCACAACAATGACCCTACTATCAGTACCAGTTTCTGTCTTAGTGAGTTTCTCATTGCTGGGATAGAATACCCAATATCCACAACTGAACAGAGGAAAGGTTTATTTTAGCTCACATGCCTGAAGTCTCAGTCCATTTTATGGGCAGTTGGCAATGGAGGAAAGTCGGGTGGAGAACAATTGCTCAGGGCCTCACAAAGGAAGAATCCAGGGCCTTCAGAAGAAGCCAGGCAAGAGTACACATCCTTCTAGGCCACACACCCATAACCCACCCCTCTTGACCAGGCCCCACCTCCTAATGGCACATGAAATCCACTGGTAATCCACAAGATCCAATACATGAGGTTTGGAGGACATTCCATATCCAAACCACAATAGACCTTCTCTCTCTCTCTCTCTCTCAACATCTCATTCTGTAGTCCAGGCTGGTCCTAAACTCACTATGTAGTCTCGGCTGATCTTGAAATCCTCATGGCAATCCCCCCATTTCAGCCTCCCAAGTGCTGAAATTATAGATGTATACCACCATGCCTGGCTCATGTGGTGCTGGGGAATCAAGCCTAGGGCCTTGTGCTTGCTAGATAAGCATTCTAACTGTGATGCTATTCCTCCAGCCCCCAGACCTTATCTTAAAATAAAAAATAAAAATGGACTGGGGCTGTAGCTCAGTGTGAAGGCTTTGGACTTGATCCCCAGCACCACACACACACACACACACACACACACACACACACACAAGACACAACAACTTGCCACAGTTAAGAAGCCAACCCATCATGGGCTGAAACTTCCAAAAGTGTAAGCTAAATATTCCTGCTCTTTTTTGAGTATTTTGTTGTATATAATGCTGAGAAGCTCACTAATAAATCTACACTATCATCTCTTCTCCTCCCCCTCCTATGAGCCTGTACAGAAAGAAAGTCCCCATGAAGGAGAAGGACCAGGGGACAAGGGCAGCCCTGGACGCCAAGGCCTGCTTTGAGTTTATTTTCTGATCTTTTTTCTCTTTTGGGAGCACCCTCTTTTGCTGAATCTTCTGAGCAACTTTTTAATTCCTTTTTCCTAAACGTGGATATAGTCAAAGGTCATTAACTTTTTCATGAACTGCTATAGAGAAAGACAAAAGCTTCAATTGACAACAAGGTACAGTGATGTAAACCATTATTGCCAGGTTGTGATAGAAAGACCACAAGCCTAATGTAAGCTCAGCCTGGGCAGCACAGTAGGACCCTATCTAGAAAAAATAATAGGGGCTGGGGTCTTAGCTCAAGGGTCAAAACACTTTCCTAGCATGCACAAGGCTTTGGGTTCTATTCTGTAAAGATTATCTGGGTGTGGAGGTACAAATCTGTAATCCCAGCATTGGGAGAGGCTAAAGCAGGAGAAATACTGTGAGTTCAAGGCCAACTTGGGTTACATTTTGAGTTCAGAACCAGCCTGGACTACAAAGCAAGAACCTATCTTAAAAAAAAAAAAAAAAGAGGGCCAGAGGAATGGCACAGTGGTTAAAGCACATGCCTTGTAAGTGCCAGGCCCTGAGTTTGATTCCCCAGTACCACATAAAGCCAGAGATGGTGGCACAAGAGAGGGAGGCTGAGAGAATTGCTCTGAGTACAACTGCCTACATAGTGAGTTCAGGACAACCTGGGCTACAGAGTGAGATCCTGTCTCAAATAAGTAAATAAAAATAAAGAATGAAAGAAAGAAAATTACAGTAAATAAACAAAAATGTCAGCTGATGCAGTAGGGACAGGGAAGATCCTGGAAGAAATATCATCAATGCAAGGTGAAGAAACACATTTAAAAATAAGTATTAACATTCTCAAAGATAAGAGAAGATACCATACTTAAATTTGAGGGTACAATTATGAGCTAAACTTGGTGGTATATACTTGGAAATCCAGCACTCTGGGAGGCTGAGGAGCATCAAAAATTCAAGCCCAGCTTGGGAAATTTAGAAAGTTAGCTAGACCTTTTCTCAAAAGAAAAAAAATAAAGGGTTGGCGATGTAGTTCAGTGTAAGAGCCCTGGGTTTAATTTCCAATACTGAAAAATAAAAGAAGAATAGAAAAGAACAAGAAAATGAAAAAAAAAAAAAAACCCTATCCATCCAGGCAGGTAGGAGATTGCAAGTTTGATCCTAGTCTGGACAATTTAGCAATTCAGTAAGAGCCTATCTTAAAACAAAAAAAAATTAAAAACAGACTGGGGATGTATGTCAGTGGGAAGGTCCTGGGCTGAATATACAGTATAAGAAATAAAAAAAAAAAAATCTATTCAGAGATTTTTTTTTTTTTTTTTTTTTGAGACAAGGTCTCACTCTGCAGTTCATGCTGGTCCTGAACTCACTATGTAGTCCAGGCTGGCCTCGACTCACAGCAATCCTGCCTCAGCCTCCCGAGTGCTCAAATTACAGGCACGTGCCACCACACTGGGTTTATGTGGTGCTCTAGAATTGAACTTAGGGCCTCCTACTTGCTAGGCAAGTGCTGTAACTGCTGTGCTATTCTTCTAGCCTGAGAAAAGAATTTTTAATGCTTATTTTAAAGATTTTTTTGGTATTATTATCATCATCATTATTACTATCATTATTTGAGACAGGGTCTCACTCTATAGTTGAGGCTGGTGCTGAACTCACTGTGTAGCCCGGGCTGTCCTCAAACTCATGGCAATCTTCCTGCCTCAGCCTCTCAAGTGCTGGGATTATACGTCTGTGTGACTAGACCCAGATGTTTACCATTTTTATGAATGGATGATTCCTAGTGCTGGTGGTCAGGCTAGGAATTAGTAGTAAGTGTATGAAAACAGTATAGAGCCCCAAAATAGATCTATAATTTGTTACGGCAAAAACTGAGTCGGAGGGCAGTGTTGAAAATCAATAAACAGGGCGAGCCAACGCTGGAAGCTTTTCCAAGCAGAGTCCATCCAGAGCAACTCGACGAGGATCAGACGGAAGTTGATAGAACAGGTGGAAGGCAGGGGCAGGGGCTGGGTAGAGGAGCAGTGGCCTGTGGTGGCAGCAACAGGCTGGGGTAGGATGTTACGCAAGATCCACCTTCAGCATAGGGGATTTCTGGTCCTGGGTTGAACAAGGTTCCGTAACTGTAAGTAAGCGAAATAACAGGGTTGGGACACAGGAGTACAAAAGGGGATTGGAGTGTCCTTGTCTTAAAGAATTTAATGTGTCCCTCCGGGCAGTAGGGTGACAAAGGGGCAGGGAGTGCCCGTGTGGTGAAGGTGGGGATCAGCCAGGGAAGGAGAAAGGTCGCCCGGAGCCCAATGAGACCTGCCACGCCTGGTAGGCTCAGCTGGTTCTCAGCAGACACATCAAGGCGATTCAGCAGAGAGAGACCAGCCTCGCGACCAATTTCCACCAAACACGAAAGATCAAGAATCTCCAGCCGTCACCTAGACTGCTCAGTGTTCACTAAAATGGATCCTGTGCACAGAAATAAGAGGTTCAAGTATGAAACCGGACAAGGGAATACGAGTTCAGGGGACATTCTTGAATATGACAGGAAATGCACAAACTTAAAAGAAACTAAGCAGGTGAAAAGCAAGTTAAATATTAAGTACAGAAACAAAACCTTTCACAAATAAGAAATCCAATCTTACTGCATTACAATGGACTGCGAGCGGCATTCACCTGATCATCATAACGGAGGTGCTGTATGTTAACACGTATGTGTGTGTGTGTGTGTGTGTGTGTGCGCGCGCGCGCGTGGTACTGGGGCTTAAACACAGAGCCTTTACTCTAAGCTGTGTTTCCAGTCCTTTCATTGTTTAATTGAGAAGGGGTCTCACTAAGTTGCTAAATTGCTAGGTGGGACTTGAACTTGTGATCCTCCTGCCTTAGCCTTCCAAAGTGCTGGGATCACAGGCCTAAGCCACCGGGCCCAGCTTTTATTTTATTATAATGAATTTACTTTTTGTAATTGAGTCCGGAGCCTTTACACAGAACTATATCCCCGTCCCTTCTTGCTTTTTGTTTCTGAGCCAGTCTCATTAAATTGTTAAATTGCCCAGGCTAGGCTCACACACGCCATCCTTCTGCCTCAGTTTCCCAGAGTGCTGCGATTACAGGACTGCACCACCGGGCCTGGGTTGGATAGATTTATCTACTTATTGAATGTGATTTTTTTGGGGGGGGGGGCGTTATGGAGGCAAGGTCTTGTTCTGTAGTTCAGGCTGATCATGAACTTATGATGTAACTCAAGCTGGCCTTGAACTCGTGGCAATCCTCCTGCCTCAGCCTTGAGTGCTGGTATTATAGGTATACACATTGCCATGCCCAGTTTTGGAGTGGATAAATTTAAATGAAGTTTTTTTTTTTCTTTTAAATAAAGTCAGAAAAAAATAACAATGTGAGCCAGGCATGGTGGCTCACTCCTGTAATCCCAGCACTTGGGAGGCAGAGGCAGCAGGATTGCCAAGAGTTCAAGGCCAACTTGGGCTACATAGCAAGTTCACAACCAGCCTGGACTACAGGAAAAAAAAAAAAAAGCAATGTGTGCGCAGGATTGGACTGTGAATAGCAGCCCGTGTCCTATTCCGTCCTATTTTCCTTGTGTGGTAAGCAGCGTCAAAGGGTTCACCTGTCCAAACAAAGCAAGGGTATGAGGCACGGAGCACAGGAAAATGAGGCTTTTAGTAGCAGCCCGCTAAGCCCGCTAAGCAGGTGACTGCCCCTCAATGGTGGCAGGTGCAAGTGAGGAGACTTTTGGGGGTTTTTTGAGACAGGGTCTCGCTCTCTACCCTAGGCTGGTCCTGAACTCACTTTATAGCCCAGGCTGCTGGCCTTAGACTCATGGTAATCCTCCTGACTCAGTCTCCCAAGTGCTGGGATTCGAGGCTTGCGCCACCACACCTGGCTATATATGATGCTGGGGAATCAAACTCAGGGCCTTAACGCTGAGCCATTTCTCTAACCCTTTTTCTTTCTTTCTTTCTATTTTTTCCTTTAAAGACAAGATCCCTCTCTGTAGTCCAGGCTGGTTCTGAACTAACTATGTAGAACAGGCTGGCCTCAAAACTCACAGCAATCCTCCTGCCTCAGCCTCCTGACTGAGGACTATAGGTGTGGCACCACAAGGCTCAGCTTATGTGTGGCTGGGGATTCAAACCTGGGGCCCTGCGCTTGCCAGGCAAGTACCCTAACTTCTAAACTATGCTCCCAGCCCCTGCTGGGGATATTTTTATTGGCAGAGCTCACAGTCTTCTAGATGAAATCTAAGGTGGTCCTCTATTCAAATAAGGCAGAAAGGTGGTTTCCACAAGTCAGATTGGTTCAGGGCCAAGCTCCCCCTCCCCCTCTGTCTATGGTGAGTGTTCCAGTCATGGAAGAACAGGAGTGAGTGAGACATCGGGCCTCACTATGCAACATCACATGCAAACGAGCCGCTCACTATCACCCCCACATGGAAAGGCTGTGCTCAGGAACTCCTCTTGGAAGCCGCGGGGCTGGGAACAGAGGCCGGCTCTGCTGGAGGGACTTGGATCAACCAGACAAGTTTTTTTTTTTTAAAATCATTTTTGCTGATGTAATTGCAAACATTAAAGTTTCTGGTATCTATGATTTTAGAAAAAAAAATGTACTTAGTAAGAAAGCACTACTAACTGGCTACGCCACTTTATAGCTGTGGCCTGTGCTTGGGGGAAACATCATTTCCTCCTGTCTATGCAGCTGGCTTTATTTATGTCTGTTATCTTAGCTGAAACAAAGGCAGGGCAGATGTTCAGTTTGAACTCTGAGATCTATTGTGTCTTTAGGATTCAGTGAGATGACGCTGTAAAAAGGGCCCAGAACAGAAGCAGGAACAGGAGCAGGTTGTGAATCAGGGTTCAATAAACTTGAGCCACATGATTACCTGCGCATTCCCAACTTGATCGTTAAGACAAAGAGGGCATTGTGGCCAGATAGAACAGCAGCCCAAGGTGCAGTCCTTGACGCACCTAGGTGAGAGAAGGCAGGGAAGGCTACCAGGAGGCGGTGAGGACTAAGCTGTCTCACAAGGGGATCAAGTGATAATGAAACAAAGACAAACAGAATGAGAAGAGACACAGCCGGGTGGGCAAGGGCAGCTAGGGAGGGCAGGCACGTCAAGGTGAGACTGAGAGGTAGGTGGAGGCAGAGTGAGCCTGTTTGTGGGCGTTCCTGCCCTTTCCATAATGAGTATCAGATTCCCAGTTTCATGGAGGGCATGGTCTCCGTGTGGATCACGATTTTAGATGATGGGGTTTAGCCACCTTTGCCCCCAACTCCACCCTGCACTGGGGATCCAACACAGGGCCTCTTCCACCCAAAAACAAGCCTAGCTCCCTCCCCACCTTTTAATTTTAGGGTCTAATTAGATCATTAAATTTGGGCTGAGGCCCAAACAGGGATGGTATTCCCCTACATAGCACTGCACGGAGGGTTGAACGGGAACTCAATGCCGGCAGTCTACCTGACTCCCAGTGCTCCTTCCATGCCGTCCCCTTACCCTCCTTTCACTAGAGCCCTAGCCACTACCTGGCCTGTCCTAGCACCCTCTCATCTCAGGAAGGGTTGCAGGGACTCAGGTGCCTGTTGGATCTGCTGACACCATGCTTAATCAAACTTGAGTCTCACAGCAGAAAAGAAAGATAGTTCAATTCCCTTCTTTGCAAGGTCTAGGAATGCGGCAGCTCCTCCCTCTTCCCCCTCACACCTAGTCCGCAAATCCTCCCTGCATGGTTGATGCCATCCTGGGGGGTTTCACAGGGGCAGCTGGGTATGGTGATGCATGCCTGCAATCCAGGAATGCTGGGGGCCTGAAAGCAGGACAATTGCAAGTTTGATACCAGCCTGGGCAATACAGCAACTTAGTAAGACTCTGACTGCCTCAAATAAACTGAAAATCGTCTAAGGATATAGCTCAGGAAAAGGCCCTGGGTTCAATCCCTAGTACCACAGGGGAAAAAAAAAAAGAAAGCAGAGAAAAAAGGAAAGAGAGAGAGAGAGAGAGAGAGAGAGGAAAGGGATGAAAGTCACCAGGGTGTTAACGTAGCCTCCCTGGCAGAGTGCATGGGGGACTGTCTGCCCTTAAATATTTTTAAAGAGTAACAAACATAAGAAGCACAAAAACTCCTCCCACACAGATGGCATGTGTTCTGGTTTAGCCCTTGGCCCTCCCGTCACCCTGCCTCCCAGTGTCCTGGCCACAGGAGCCAAGCTCACATCAGCAGGAGGCTGGGACCAGACCTTCTGTGGACTCTCCAATTGTGTTTACTCACATTCCTATGGGCCCCAAAGGCCCAGCTGAGCTTCCCAGAGGCCACTAAAAAGAATAAAAGCAGCCGTTGACATCCATGATGGAATGGACACTCACAGCTAGACCTCAGTGCTGTCACTGACTGGCCTGACACGGCCAGGTCATCCTGTTCTCCTGGTGGAACTAAGCAGTCGTGCAGAATACCAATCTCAGAAAAGGTTCCACTGAGCCCATGATAAAGCCAGGCAAAATAGGGCTACTTCATAGTTTATAACAAAAACAACGTTCAGCCATCCATAAAATAGGCCACTCTGACATCAAACATGAGTGGTCACCTTGTAAGTCTTCCTTCCTTCCTTCCTTCCTTCCTTCCTACCTTCCTTCCTTCCTTCCTTCCTTCCTTTTCTTCTTTCTTTCTTTCTTTCTTTCTTTCTTTCTTTCTTTCTTTCTGTACTGGGGATTGACCCTAGGGATTTTGTGCCATAAGACCCAGCAAAAAACTGCTTTATTGAGATAAGTGAGATTAATTCACAAATTCTTCTACTTAAAGTGTACACTCATGAATTCTAGTATACTCAGCATTTTGCTACCATCACCAACCTTGTCCGTCCATTTTTATGGACTCTCACAACATGGTATAAAACAGCAGAAATCAGGCCACTTTACAAAGTGATCTATTTTTGGATCTTGGGTTAAATAAACAATATGGTGCCTCACACGGGGTGCAAGTATGTGTCTGGCCTTTGTCTTTTTTCTTTTTCTTTTTCTTTTTTTTTTTTTTGTGGTACTGAGGATTGACCATAACACCTCACCCAGGATAGGCAACTGCTTTACCATTGAGCTATAGCCTCCCAATCCTTTTTAAATTTTTATTTTGAGATAAGGTCTTGCTAAGTTGCCCAGGCTTGTCTTGAACTTGTCTCAGCTTCCTGAGTAGCCAGATTTTTAGGCATGCACCACTGTGTTCCAGTCTCAATCTCTCTCTCTCTCTCTCTCTCTCTCTCTCTCTCTCTCTCTCTCTCTCTCTCTGTACTAAAGATGGAGCTCAGGGCCTTCACACCGGACTACATCCCCAGCCCATTTTTTATTTTTCATTTTGAGCCAGAGTCTTGCTAAATTGCTAAGTTGCCCAGGCTGGGCTCAATCTGGCTATCCTTTTGCTTCAGCCTGCCAGAGTACTGGGAATGAACCAACCTGTGCCAATAGGTCCAGATGTCCCTTTTCTTAATTAATTAACTAATTAATCAATTAATTTTTAGAGAAGGGGATCTTACTTTGCAGTCCAGGCTGGTTCTCAACTCACTATGTAGTTCAGGCTGGCCTAGAACTCATGGCAATCCTCCTGCTTCAGCCTCCCAAATGCTAGGATTACAGGTGTGGGCCACATCACCCAGCTTATGTGGTACTGTGGAATCAAGCCACATTCAAATTGCAGCACCATGTCAAATTTAGAACATTCCTTTACACCATTAGCTCCCATTGGCACTGGGCAGCCTCTAATCTACTGTATCTATATATTTGTTTGTTTTGAACATTACACATAAAAGGAAATGTATAATATATGATCCTTTGTAATATGTGTATCATTCTCTCTTAGCTAAGTTTTTCAAGTTTCACACATATTGAAGCACATGTCAGTAACTCAATCTTGGGATAGTCCTTTTATACATTAACTTGACTGGGCCACAGGGTACCCATATTTTTAGTCAAACATTATTTTGACTATTTCTTGGAAGGGGTTAAGGATGAAACAATTATTTAAATTGGGAAGGTCGATGTGTAGCTCAGTGGTAGATTGCTTGCTTTAGCATGTATAAGAAAAGAATGAAAATTTAAAAATTATAGCCAAGTATAGTATATTTCCATAATCCCAGATGAGGCAGGAGGGTCCCAAGTTTGAGCCCAACCTGGGCAATTTTGCAACTTAATGAGACACTGTCTCAAAAATCAAAACTTTTTTTAAAAAGTGGAGGTAGGGATGTAGCTCATGTGATGGCCCTAGGTTAAAGCCCCAATAACATACTACACACAGATGTCCACGCATATACACAGAAATATATATATGTAGATATATATGTTTAATGAAGCAGATTGCTGTAGCAAAACATCTGAGAATAAAAAAGGAGGAAAATTTTATTTTGGCTCATGCCTTTGTTTTGTTTTTTGGAGTCCCTCACTATGCAGTTCACATTATCCCTGAATTCTCAGTCCTCCTGTCCCAGCCTCCCCAGTGCTGAGATTATAAACATGTATCACCAAGTCCAGTTTGGCTCAGGATTTAGAGGTTTCAGTCCATAATCAATTGGCTCCATTGTTTTTGGTTTGTTTATGAGTTTGTTTGGTAGTACTGGGGATTTGAACCCAGCGCCTTGTGCATGCTAGGGAAGCACTCTATCCCTGGCTACATCCCCAGCCCTGGCTCCGGCATTATGGGCTTGTGTTAAGGGAGAGTACCACATCGGAGAGGACACAGAAGAGCACAACAGTTCATCTTGTAGCAGCCAGGAAACAGACAGGGGAGAGAGTAGGCCTGGAAACAAGAGCCCAGTATGAGACATACTCAGAGCCACACCCCTAGTGACTTACTTCCTGTAGCTGTGCCCCACTCCTCAGAGCCACTCAAAAGCTAGGAAATCATCAGTAACTTAGTCTGTTGACCACTGATACATTGGGAATTAATCCCACACGCCTTTGGGGAGCACTTCATATTTAAATTATAAAAATTGCCCTCCACAATGTGGATGGGCTTCACACAATCAGCTGAAAGCTTGGTCAAAAGCAATGCTGGGAGAGGGCTCCAGGGTTACATGAGGCCTATAGCTTGGCCCCAGCTCAACAGCCCTGGCTCTTGGCTGATTGTCTCTGCCCCTGGCTCCACCTTGTCCCTGCCTGATGCACAGGTTTGCCACAATGCCGCACATTGAGACAGATCCCCTGTTCCCTTTTCCCTTGCTTCAGGCATATTCAGGCATATTTAATTTTATCCCCTTCCATCCCGTGATACCTGCCCTGGGAATATTCCCAAAAGAGTTAAAAACAACACATAACAGATGCACATGTACACCCATGTTCATTGCAGCACAACTAACAATAGCTAAAATATGGAAGTCACCAAAATGCCCATCAATAAACCAATGGATACACAAACTGTGGTATTTATACACAATGGAATACTATGCATCTATAAAGTCTGACAGCTTGGAGGCTTTTGTAAGCAAATGGAGGAAACTTGAGACAATCATGCTTAGTGAAGTGAGTCAGAAGCAGAAGGTGAAATATCGAATGGTTTCTTTGATATGAGAAACCCAGATCCCAGATCACAATTATCTCACAGAACTTAAAGTGAAAAATAAAGGGAACGGGAGCGGGGGAGTGGAGGGTGGGGTTGGGGAAATGGGTAGGGGGTGGATCGAAAGGAAAGTGGAGAGGGTCTTCTTACCTTGACTAGACATGCATGTGCACAAAATGCCCAAAACCAATGTAAACCTTAAATTTTGCACTTATACATATCAATAAAATGGGGTGGGGGGAGAATTAGGGACACTTAATCAATGAAAAGGGGGTGGAAGTGTGGACAAACATGGAAAACACTACCTTCAAGTTTCCTCCAAGTTCACCATTGGAATGCTTGCGAACCCATCATAAGGAATAGAATCCCATTGCTCTGAGGGAAAAACCCTGGGGAGCCCAGGAGACACGGCCTGCAGGAGGCACTCTCAACTGTAACATCCTCCGGTCAGCTCTGTTTTGTAGGAAGCAAAGTAGTCGGAGCTCCCTTAGGTGCAGCTGTTCTTTAACTTGTGGGAACGTCCCCCTGGATTGAACAATGCCAGGTAGACATCTAAATGCTGGCGGTGATTCCGGGGCTGTCTCCTTTCTCCTCCTCCCCTCTCAAGACAACTAAGGACACTCTTCCTTCTCCTCCTGGTAAGGTTAAGGCCATTCCCTCTCCCTCTTCCAATGAAACAGAAAAGTTGGTATTACCCAGAGAAAGTGAACATCCTGGAGGCGATCTCAATCCCCCAATCAATTCCTAAGATGTCCCCTGAGGATATGCGCCCCCTTCTTGCTCTCTACCTACCGGGCCATCAACAACTCGCTGCCCTCAGGGGGTGCCGGGTCCCTCTTAGGTCAGCTAACTGGAGAAGTTATAATGGTTCCCTTCTCCCTCACAGCTCTCCAGGCTGGCCTTGGACTCACAGCAAATCCTCCTGCCTCCTGAGTGCTGGGATTACAGGCGTGTTCCACCACACCCAGTTTATGTGGTGCTGGGGAATTGAACTCAGGTACTTAGCGCCTGACCCGTAGCAATTGCTAGGCAAGTGCTTTAACCCCTGAGCCCTTCCTCCATCCCAGGGTTTGAGTATCGTTGTGGTATTTTTAATTTGGCCTGGAAGGACGTAAAAATACTGGTGGGTAAAACCTTAATTTGTTTGAAGGAAACAGGGTAAAGGAAAAGGCTGCACAGTCAGGGAATGGATTTTATATCTTCCAAAGGGATACCTAACATCCCTGCTGGACAACAGGCAGTTCCCACATCGGACACAGGAAAAACAAGTTAACTGGTGCAGGAAATACGTTTTCTATTGTGTCGCTGAGGGCTTAGAAAGGGCAAAGGAAAAACCGATCAACTATGCCCTGGTGTCCCGGGTTTACCAGGATGAAAAGGAGACCACGGTGTTTCTCCAGTTCCTAAAAGAGACGGACTAAACACACATGATGGATCTGGAGTCACTCAAGGGGAAGGTACTCTTCAAGGATAAGTTTCTGGGGCTGGAGGAATAGCTCAGTGGTTAAAGTGTTTGCCTAGTAATCTCATGGCCCTAAGTTTGATTCCCCAGTAACACATAAACTGGGTGTGTAATGCCAGAACTTGGGAGGTTGAAGCAGGAGGACTGCTGAGAGTTCAAGACCAGCCTGGGCTTCATAGGGAGTTCAGGCCCAGCCTGGACTACACAGTGAGATCTTGTCTCAAAAAAAGAAGAAGAAAATGGGATAAATTTCTTAACCAGCTCTGTGGGGACCCAGATGGTTTGCAGGTGCTTGCTACAGAATGCCTCCCGGCTCAATTAGAATAGAGAACTCGTTTTGACCTTTTGTTATTCAGGTGGAAGACTGCCGCGAGTTCTGTTGTGCAGGAGGAATATGCTTCCAGCCACACACACAAGATCAAGACAATGGCTGATTTTCCTAAGAGAAGAAAGTGAGCCAGAGAGTTGGTATTAAGTAACCGTGTTTTCTAAATAGATAAGTAGTAGTCAATTTTTAAAAATCTGGTTTGTAGTATTCACTAAATCACTGGTATAAGATCTCCCGAGAGTGTTCTTTCCCATGTGCTCTTGCTTTCCCTGGGATATAAGAAGCTTGCAATGAGAACAAAGTTGTCCCATTCATGATATGATTCATAAGTCTGCCTGAGTGGCTATTATTTGCACTTCCGATCCAGACACTGCTCAGGCGCTTGTAGTGTAGGCTGGGACACAATTGGCTCTAGATACGTGCCAAAGGCTGATGGCCAAATCTGGCAAGTCCCTGGAGGATTTGGTTAAAGAGCAGCCAGGATTTTTTAGAATCAAGACTTGGAGCCTGGTACAGAAAGGAGGAAGGCCACACAGAGATGATGGCAGCCATGAGGGAAAGTGCTTTAAAGGACCAAGAGGAGAAGGGAAGAGAACCTGTGTGCTTCTAGTGCTCCCAGACAGGGCACTTTAAGGACTGGCCCAGAAGGAAGCAATTCTCCCTCCCCATTGGAAGAAACAATACCCTTGGGACCAAGAAGGACTATCCTCTACCCAGTGGTGGGCCTTAGGGTTTCCTCTTCAGGCTTCCCTTGCTCCAAATCAACTTGAGAAACCCTAGGCTACTTTTGTGATTGATACTAGGGATCAGTTTTCAGCTATCCCCTTCTCCCCTGGGCCTAGGTCCTATCAAAAGGCATCGAAAAGGGAATCTCTGGGTGACACATGGGGAAATATTTTTTCCAACTGCCTGCCTGCTCATGAGGGGACCTTCACTTCACTCATACAACTCCAGCTCCTTTATTAGGGCAAGACCCTCTCTCCCATCTACAGAGCCAACTTCTACTATCCCCAGGGCATAAAAATCTACTTCCCCTTTTGAAATTATGAGTAGAGGGCTGGAGAAGCAGCACAGAGGTTAAAGCACTTGCCTTGTAAAGTGCAATGCCATCATTTTGATTCCCTAGTACCACATAAAGCTGGGTGTGGTGGTCCATGCCTGTAATCCCAGCACTTGGGAGGCTAAGGCAGGAGAGTTGCCATGAATCCAAGGCCAGCCTGGGTTACGTAGTGAGCTCAGGACCAGCCTGGGCTACAGAGTGAGATCCTGCCTCGTAAGAGAAAAGAAATTGTAAGTAGATACCAATGTGTGGACTGATAGGCAAACAGTGGAAAAGGCCACAATAGTGATCCCCATTAGGATCAGACTGAAGGATGCTGGGGTCATAACTCAGTGGTTAAAGCACTTGCCTAGCATCCACAAGGCCCTAGGTATGATTCCTTAGCACCAGTTATAGATTATCTAGGTGTGGTAGCACACTCAGGAAGCTGAGGCAGAAAGACTGCCTTGAATTCAAGACTGGCCTGAGTTCCATACTGAGTTCAGGACTAACCTGGACTATAAAGCAAGACTTTGCCTTAGGGAAAAGAAAAAATAGACTTAATGATCCCTCCAGGTTGTCCCACCAAAGACAGCATCTCAATGACCAGAGGCAAAAGAAGGTTGCAGAGAAGCTTGCAGGAAGTTAATTCCAAGAAGAGTGGAAGTAGTGTGGGCTCTTTCAGTCTATCCCAGTGATCCACCCCTTCCGAGTCATTGTTCCTCCCCTTCTGGCTTATGCCCCAGGCACGCACCCCTTCCAGCCAGGCCCCCCTCCCAACAGCACACAGCTTCATAGGTGTCCCATCACATCCAAACACAAGAGACTTTTGGGAGACACTCCATGCTCAAACCACAACATTCTGCTCCTGGCCCCCCAAAAGACTCATGTCTGCCTCCTTATGCAAAATGTATTTATATTTAGTCTTTCTCTAAAAGTTACCTTCTCTAAAAGTCTTAATAGTTCCAGCACTGCTTTAAAAAAAAATTCAAGACCAATGTCTTACTCTGAGACTCAAAGCAAACTCTTAGCTGTGTGAACTTCTGTGAAAATCAAAGTTAAAAACTTCCAACATACAATGGCATGGGGTAAACATTTCCATTCTGAATGGGAGGGTAGAAAGCAATTGGACCAAAACAAGCTCTAAACCCAGCAGGCCAAGGGTTAAATCCTGTAGCTCTGTTAAATCTTACGGTTCTGCTTGTTTGGCACTTGAGGTAAACTGTGGTGAGAGGTGCCAGGTGAACTCCAAAGGGCTTAGGTGGCCCCTACATTGTTTTCTCTGGCTGCAACCTTCCTAACCTCTGTTTTGGGCAGGCTCAGCTCATAGCCCGTGGCCTTCCTCTGCAGACAATCCATGCTCCTGGCACCTCCAAATCCCTGGGGTCTCCACTGCACCTTCAGCTTTACCTTTGCAACTCCATGCACTGCCCTTCCAGAGGCACCCTGCCTGGCCCTCAAAGCTTTCCTCTGAATTCTATTCAGAAGCCGCCATAACCCCACAACTCTTGTGTTCTGCATTCCTGGGAATCCAGAGCCACATGGATGATGCCAAGGACTGCCACGGGCTTGAGGAGTAGTCTGGGCCTCTTGGATAATGACTGCCAACACCTCTGAGTTCTTAAATGATTGCACTCCAGTAACCTTTGGCCCTACCAGATGCCCTAAAATACTATTCTCAGAGCAAAGTCCTTTGCCTCTCCACCCTTTAATTGGTAAGGGGTGGTGTCTTGTTGATGTCACCCTCTCAGGATGTCATTTTTATATATAGTTCTGCTTCCAAGTACTTGGCTTCTTTTTAATACTAATCTCCATTTTAATTCTAGACTGCAAGCTTTGACATTGGTTGTTTCCTGCCTTTTGCCACAGAGTTGGCTAAGAGCCACAAATAGTACCCATGTAATAATAGCCTGGACGTTGAGCTGTTTTGAAATTTTTTTTCCTACCAGATTAAGTAGTCCACTACTCTTAATCTGTTTCAGGCAAAGTCTGTTGGACAAAGGCAAAATGCTGACACATTTTTTGCCACAACATAGCCTGCAGGATTTTTAGACCAATTGCCAATAATTTCCTCCTTCCCATCTGAAACTTGAGTCTACCCTTTCCAATCTACAGCTCTCTCAAAGTTCTTGTCTTCTGAGCTCTGACCAGAATCTCCTGCCAAGCTCAGCTTAGAGCATCCTAAGGATTATCTAGCTGTCATCTTCAAAACTTGCCAAACTCTTCCTTCAAACTAATTTCAAAGGCTCCTAAACCACGCAGTCAGGTAAAGTCTCAGCAATGATTACACTTCTCTGGTACTAATTTCTGTCTTAGTTACTTATTCACTGCTGTGACAGAATACCTGGCATCCACAACTTAAGGGAGGAAAGATTTATTTTAGTTCACGGCTTCAGAAGTTCTCAACCCATTCAAGAGGAGCTGACGATGGCGGCAGCACATGGTAGAATCGGAGGTAGATAAGCTCTTCGTGGCATCATGGGTGGGAAGTCAAGTCCAGGAGGAAGGGCAGAACTGGTTTATACCTTTCCCATTCCTGTCCCAGTGTTCCACCCCTTCCAGCCAGGCCCCACCTCCCAACAGCCCAAGGCTCCATAGGTATCCCTCCAAGAGCCACGGGAAGACTGTTTTAGTCCCTCCTCACTGGAGTGCTTATTATCACCTGTACATGCCACCTATAACAAATGGGTATTAGTAGACACTAAGAGAAATTTTATTCAATTAAAAATCAAAACCCTAGGAGCTAGCCTGTGACCTCCAGGGGACCCTTTCAGCCATTAACAGGAGCCATTCTAGAAGAAACTCTGTCTACTTGGGAGAAGAAAAACAAACTAACCTATTTGTTTACTATTAAAAATAATTTTGCCTTGCTGACCAGAGAATCTTCTTTCTCTGTGGGACCAACTCTTATTTAGGCCTACCAGCAAATCGGACAGGAAGATGTACTCTTGTCTACCTGGCCTCTGAGATTAATGGAACAACCAACAACCCAACTCTGCCAGTTCCTCTGGCCTCAAACAGTAGAGCCAAATGGGCTATTAATAATCTCATTGCACTCCTGAGGGGTTTAGGAGTCTGTAACTGATACAGATGCCAGAACTAGGGAGAACTAGCTTCTTCCCTTTCCTTTTATTAAAGACTGCACACTGACCTGGCGGACAGCCTAGAAGAAGGGACTCAAAGCATGGTCATCCTTCAAAATCAAACTGGCTCCTTGGTAGCAGTGGCACTGCAAAACCAGAAGGGTCTTGACCTCTTGACTGTGGAAAAGGGAGGCCTGTGCTTGTCCCTAGATGAAGAATAGTGCTTCTGCACCAATCAGTCTGGAATAGTAAGGGAGGAAGGTAAAAGATTGGCTGATAGGGATTCCAAAATTCCACAGGAACTGTCTGCGTCATGGAACTCTGCTGAGGATGTGGACTTGGGCATCTTAGCTACTCCCCTTGACAGGACCCTTAGTTATGCTGGTGTTGGCTTTGTTGCTTTGACCCTGTCTTCTAAATTGTCTGTCTCAGTTTATTTTCAATAGAACTGAAGCACTCAAAATGCAAATGATCTTCACAATGGAGCCAAATCCATCAATCCCAGAGTCTGTGGGAGCGGGCTGGATGCCGGATAGGACCTCTTCAGAGGACCATCTAATAGCCCCACTCCAGCCCTTTTCAGCAGGAACAAGAGTGGTCAGGAGTAGCAGGGCTGCTTTAGAACCTGGAACAATGTGTGACTTTCAGGAAGTGTGGATGTTCAGGTAGGTGAGGAGGAAGAACAGATACGTTCCACACTGAGTCGCTAGCATCCTCTGCGACAGGAAGGTGAGCAATGCCAGGGGTGGCCTCCCTGGACCAAGTTCCAGGGACAGCCCCAGAAAGGACAAAGGACACAAACCCAAAGCCACGACTTGAGAAGGCTCTTGCCGGGAATAGCCATGTCACACCTTCAAATTCTTCCCTGGCCTTTATCCTCTCAGCTCCCTGCCTCCAGTTCTCTGGCCCTGAAGGAGGCTCCTGTATCAATGAGGTCTGTAACAATGGGAGCCTCCACTCCTGGTGCTTAGAGATAAGAAAGTCTCGTCTAGACTCTGCTCCACCCAACGCTACTTCCTTTCCTAGTGGATCTACTTGAAACTTTTTTTTTTAAAGTCACCCACCTCATCTTTGTTTCCCATACTTTTTATTTTCCAGGAAGAACCAGGCCTGGTGGTTCAGGCCTGTAATCCCAGCACTCTGGGAGGCTGAAGCAGGAGGATCACCAGGACAAGACCAGCCTGGGGAACTTAGCCAGACCCTGTCTCAAATTCAAAAAAAAAAAGGGACCAGGCTGGAGCTCAGAGTGAAGGCCCTGGGCTGGATCCCCAGCACCACAATTAATTAACTAATTTGCTGAAAGGGTTAAAGAGCCAAAACTATTTCGTTCTTGGGAGAATGAGGGTCAGGTTCCCACTATTAGAGACACCGCACCTCTGTTTGGATGACAGTGCTGCCGGAGTCTGATTGGAAGCTTAGCGCAGGGTAAGGAATGTGGGGACAGGAACGCTGAAGATCCCACCATAAAGAAAAACCCACCTCTCTGCACCCAACCAGGGCATCTTCGGGGTAGGAGCCACTGAAATTTTCACCAAGAGAGCGGCTTGTTGGATTTGCATTTCTAGGAACCTCACACCCTGGCAGGAGCCCAGGCGGGAAGGAGCAACCCCTACCCTTAGCCGTCCCTGGCAGGGGCTGCCCAGGGTTGGGAAGTCAGCCTGCTTAGCAGAGTGGAGTCTTTTGCAATTGATTTCTTTTGAAACGCACATTTCTAGAAAGCCGCTGGGGCGTGAGTCTGAGAAAGGCCTGGGTGGATGCTGCGCAGGGCCAGACCGCCTGAGGACGCAAAACACGACCAGACTGAGCCATCAACGCATGCCCGAGGAGTAAGGGGCGCTCCGGGACCCCGGGGGGCCTCCCGCTCTCCCGTACTTGGATATCCGAGGACACATCCTGTGGAGGACAGAGCTGGGCTGCGCAACTGACGCTGTTACGGACCTTGGCGCTCTGAGGCAACAATCCCCCCCACCCCCAACCACCCTTCCCCAACCCTCCTCCAACTCAGGACTTTCCTGGTCAAACCAGAGCCCAGGCGGCTCTGCAGCGCCTGGCAGGGAAGAGCAATAGACTGATCCTGCTTTGAACTCAAGACTTGAGGTAGGGCGTTGTGCAGTGGATCGGGAAGGCCTGGGCCTGTACTCAATTGAGTGGCCCTGTTCTGTGGTTGCTTCTTGGGTTGTTAGAATCCTTGGAGTGGTAAGACATTGATCTCCAATAATTTCATTCTAGCGGTTTATTCCCAGCCCTCCGTCTGCCTCCTGGTGTGTCTTGGGGCAAGTCACTTATTTATTCATTCACTTTGGGCCATGACTCTACCTATAAAATCAATGAGTAGAATTGGGCATGGTGGCACAGGCCTGGAATCGCAGCACTCTAGGAGGCTGAGGCAGAAGGATTGCAAGTTCAACTCAATTTAGTGACTTACTGAGACATGTTTTCAAAATAAAAAGAAAAAAAAAAAGGAGTGTAGATGGGGTTGAGGGCAAAAGCCCTGGATTCATTCTAGGACACCATGGCATAAGGGGGGAAATGAGACTTGTTCATTGACAAATATTTATTGTGCCCCTGTTGCCTGGCACTGTGCTGATGCTGGGTCCCCTGGGAGAAACAGGCATGGCCCGTGTACTCTGACTCTGAGATCCTCAAGGCGGAAGCTATCGTCTCTCCAGGAACTCTGCAGCGTTCACATCGCTAGCTCCACGGACTGCAGACCTGTGTCACCCCTCTCCTCACACCTCAGCCTCCAGCCCGTGGCCTACGTGGCCAGGAGGCCAGATTTTCCTCTGGACTCCCAGCTCAGCCATTGGCTCTCATCTACCCACAGACCTACAAAGAAGCCACGCAGACAAGAGACTCCTGTGTCTTCGAGGAAAACACCTGCTCCCGGGCTTCTAACCCTGAGAGGACACTGGAAGTTTATGGGAGCTCCTCTCAGCACTGAGAGGCGGAACGCACACAACCACCCTCTATGTGGGGCCTGCCTCTCCTGGGCTTGCCATCATCCTGCTGGGATTCTTTTTCAGAAGTTTGCCTTGGGGTGACCAAGAAGCCATACAACATTAGGCATTGAGGTTCCACCAAGAAAAATGTCTGTGCAGCCAGGAAAGCACCTGAGAGGCGTCTAAAGCCAGAGGGTCTGGGTTTCAATCCTAACTTTCCACATGCTGACTGTGGCCTGAGTGATTTAACTCCTACCAGCCACATCTGTAGGATGAGCACCGGCACACCATGTACCTCTCAGGGTTTTGAAAGGAGTGGCTGCCCATCAGCACTAAAAGGATTAAAAACCCTAAAAGCAAAAATCTGTTAAAATCTGTGTTGCCCAGCTCATATAAAAGGGATTCGTGACAATGAGGCGATACTGAACTTTGAAACATACCCACTTACCCCTCTCCAGGAGTTCCTTCTGATCTAAACTCTCCAAGCTGAGATGCATTGACCTACCTAACTGAAGCCAGGAAGGCTTCTGCCTCATGCATGACCTCTCCAACTGAACTGGGAGAGCCTCCAGGAAGGCTGAAGGGAATGCTCTTTCCAACTACAACTTTGGATATGGGAATTTTAGGCACAATGCAAGTGCTCAGGGAGATCAACAGGCCCCTAGGAAACATTCTTTGGGTGACCTCATCTTTCTGGAGACCCTTCCTTCTCACACATTCAAATCCTTATAAACCCCCAGCCTTCTCAGCCTGCAGTGTGGATTTCTCTCTTGAAATGCCTCTGTCAATGTAATGCAACCTAAATAATCTCTTTCTCTCTGTCTTTTGACACAGGGACTGGCTCTGCAGTCCAGGCTGGTCCTGAACCCACTATGGAGCCCAGGAAGAACTCACAGCAATCCTCCTGCCCCAGCCTCCCAAGTGCTGGGATCACAGGGATGCGGACTTAAACTTTTAACTTTATCTCTGCCTCCTGGACTTGTGACGTGACCTCCAGCTTACATTCACCTCTCCCAAGGCAAAGATTAAATGAAACGATGCCTATGAGTTACCACACTCCACATTGCTGAGTCATATAATGTGCGGGCAGTAACTGGACACTATTGCTACTGTGTTATCACATCCAGCAGGTAAGAGGCCTCCCAGACTAGGCTCCAGCCCTTGACAAGAAAGCGCCCACTTCATGCCCTTGATATGGACAAAATGGCATTTTAAACTCAAAAGTCTTATTTTCCAGGGACTGCCCCAGTCCCCAGGACTCCGGTACATGGTTGCGTGTGCTGTAACTCCCTCTCTTCCCTCAAAATCAGGATACGGAGCCAGACATGGAGCAACCAAGAAAAGGGTTAAATCTCAGTACAAATGTGAGTGCCACCTATCAGTAGCAGTGGCACATTTTTCAGATGAAGATGGCGGATCTTTCAATTTTGTGCGCTTTTATGTGGCCAGGTGAGAAACACCGGGTGGGGGATAAAGGTCACGACTGACTTGACCCTGAACTAATACCTTAGCTCTTATCAGGAATCTTATTGTGCATCCTGCCAATAGGAAAAGGCAGGGAGAGGGCATACTTGTGTGCTTCCTCCACCTGTGTGTGAAGAGGTTACTGCAATCAGATAATTAAAGCTTCATGTTTCTGTCCAAGGCTCCCATGTCCATCCTTTGTTTGGACAGGTGACCTCCTGGGAACCAGTTCTCACATAAAGATATGCAAATATCAGTGACTGGAGATTCCACCATGGAGACACAAGGATACAAATAGACTGGGGAAACTAGTACTGGTGTGGGACCATTGGCCCAGGTTCTGGGGTTGAGAGATTTGTGCACTCTGAGTAAGTTGCTTCTCTCAGAGCCCCAGCTTCCGCCCTGCAATGTGAGAGACAGGAGGAAATTAAATAGTACTTCTGCCAGCCATGGTGGCACTCACCTGTAATCCCAGCTGAGTCTGAAGCAGGAGGATTGCTGTGAATTCGATGCCAGCTTGGGCCACATAGTGAGTTCAGGACCAGCCTGAGCTACAGAGCAAGACCCATCTCAAAAACTAACAACTAACTAACTAATTAACTAGCATTCCTTCCCTCCTTCCCTCCTGAGGGTACAGTGTTCAAGGCTCCATCTTGGCCATCTTGGAAGCAGAGACCAGGAGCTTATCAGACACCAGACATGTCAATTACTTGATCTTAGACTTCCCAGTCTCCAGAACAATAAAATTATCTTCTTTACAAGTTATACAGTCTCAAATAATATTATCATTTTTCTTATAGAAATGGAGATTGAATATGGGGCCTTTGCAGAGCTACATCTTAGCCCCTTTTAGGTTTTATTTTGAGATAGATTCTCACTGAGTTACCCAAATGGAGCTTAAAGTTGGAATCCTCAGTTTGGGCATCCAAATTTCTGGGATTGAGGCATATACCACCATGTTGGGTTTTCATGACTGTCCTTCATGTGTGTGGTGCTGAGGATAGAACTCAGGGTCTTCACACTAAGGTACAACTGCAGCCCATTTTTGATTTTGAGACAGGGTGTCAACCTAAAACCACTGAATCTAGCCTCGAACTTGCAATCCTCAGCATCATCCTCCCAGAGTGCTGGGATTCCAGGCTTGTGCCACTGGGCATGGCTCAAGACCAACTGTGAGGGTTTTTTTTTTTTTCTAGACAGGGTCTTACACTGTAGTTCAGTCTGGTCCTTAGATTACTATTCAGCCCAGGCTGATTTTGAACTCCCAGCAATCCTGCCTCAGCTTCTCCAGGGTCAGGATTATAGGCATGTGCCACCATACTCAGCTTATATGATACTGAGTAATCAAACCTAGGGCCTTCCATCTATGTTGTAGCATGTATCAGAATTTTCTTTCCTTTTATTTTATGATTTGTTTATTTTGCAGTACTGGGCAGTGAACCCAGGGTCCTTGCACTGAGCTATATCCTCAGCTTTTTTTTTTTTTTTTGGTATTTTTATGTTTTAAGGCAGAAATTACTAAGTCACTAAATTGCCCAAGCAGAGTTCAAATTTGTGATCCCTGTCTTTGCCATCCAGAGTGCTGGGATCATAGGAATGTACCAGCTTCTTTCCCTCTTTATAATTAAATAATATTATACTATTGGGACATAACCATATTCTAAATATTCACTCTTCAGTTGATGGACTTTTGGATTATTTTCACTTTTTATCTATTGTGAACAATGTTGATATGAATGTTCATCTACAGGCCTTTGCTTGGGCATAAATTTTCACTTTTCAGTTCGGTCTGGTGTTGCAGGCCTGTAATTCCAGCTCCTTGGAAGCCTGAGGTGGGAGGATTACAAGTCTGAGTCCAACTTGTGGGGGATAAGTCAGTGGTTAAAGTGCTTTACCTAGCATGCACAAGACCCTGGGTTCTGTTCCCTAGCACCACAGAAGCTGGACATGGTGCACGTCCATAATCCGAGTTTTGGAGGCTGGGACAGGAGAACTGACATGAGTTCAAGGCCAGCCTGGGCTATATAGTGAGTCTAGGACCAGTCTGGACAACGGAGCAAAACTCTGCCTGAAAAAAATAAAAAAGTTCAAGCCAGCCTGTGCGATTTAGCAAGACCCTGTCTCAAAATCAAAATAACAAAATGAAAAATGAGTGGGAGAAGCAGCTCTTGCAAAGGTCCTATGTTACTTTCTGGGCATCACAAAAAAAAAAAAATATATATATATATATATATATATATATATATATATATATATATGTAAAACTCTTCTCTTAAGTGAGTGTCTAAAAATTATGAGCCACGTGGTGATTCTGTTTAATCTTTTGAGGAACCACCAGTGGCATCTACTTCCCCACTTGGTCGTGCTGACCACTGCAACACTTTTCTATCCTCCCTGCATCATGTCTACTGAGTGGGGCCCTCCGTGCATCACTAGCCCAGGTTTCCTTGGGCCAGAACTAACCCAGGATCAGCAGATAAACCCAATAAATTAATCTTGCTCTTCCTCAAGATGTACAAAGCAGAGCACGGTTTCACGTGATCTGCATCTGGCCCAGGACAGGCTGGGCTGCCTGGGAGTTGTGTTTTCTGGCTTCCCCTAGACTGCTAGACTGCTACTTCCCCGACCCGCTATGCTTTTTAGAACAAATTGCAGCCCCACTCTGAGCTATCACAATTCACAATTGGTTGTTCCCTAGTGGATTCCTACTGTCCCCAGCTCCTGGGGTTCTCCATACCACATCATTTGCATTACACTGCTCACACCTGTTGCAACTGGGTAAACCTAGATCAAGGCCCGTGGCTGAGTCAAGGTCAGCTGGTTCACTGAAACTGGCCCTGAGCAATCCTGAGCCACTGGCAGGTAAGAACCTCCTTTCTGGGGGGCTTTTCTCAGCCCAGGCACCCCACAGCTGAGTGGGCCAAGGCAGGGCTAGTTCACTGAAAATGTCTGGGGAGTCTTTTTGCTTGGGCCTAGTCCTGCTGTATGCATTCCTCCAGGAGTGCATGAGGGTGGGGAGAAGCTCCAGGCCTCAGAGTTGGAGAACACTGACTTAGACAAAGGCAAGAGCCATCCCCAGACCTCAGTGGCATCTGCCATGAGGCAGGGAGCCTGACTGAGGGGCCACTGCCACCAGGATATTTCATTTCCAAGGAGATGTAGGAGCTGACTTTTTTCTTTTCTTTTTTTTCTTTTTCTTTCCTTTTTCTTTCCTTTGGTGGGGCCTCACTCTCTAGTTCTCACAGGTCCACAACTCATCACACGGCCCAGGCCGGCCGCCACAAAGAGCAGTCCTCCTGCCTCAACATCCTGAGTGCTAGGATCATAGGCGTGTGCCCCTGCGTCCATCATAGGAGCTGCTATATTTGGCCAGGAAGGAAATGAAGGCTTTTCCCTGTAGTTAGGATCAGAAATTCCAGGAGGCTAAATAAGGGAATGGAAGCCAGGATCTGCTCCCCAGGACTGCCCACGGAGGGGACACCTCCTTCTACCTCCCCTCCCACTCTGGCTCCTGCCCCATCCAAGAAAAGCCAAGCAGGTGTCACTGGCCTTGAAAACAAGTGGTATGGACTGGGTTTTAGGCCTTTTTCCTGCTGGATATGAAGTCCTCACCCGTCCCCGAGTTCCCTGGCTACGTGTGCCTGCTCTGCCAAGGCCATATATGGTAACAGTAGACTCCAAGTGCCACCCCTTGGGCTCTGTCTGCTCTGTCCCAGGGCTGCATTCAGGTGTGGCACCTACGACCAACTTGAGGAGGTGCCACACAGTTGCAGGGACATCAGGCTGTTCCTGGACAAGCAGTACATCGGGCTATAAGATCTTGAATATAAGCCCCGGCTCGTTTTTCTGAGTGTGTGGTGTGGAGAGGCTGACCACTTTCTCTAAGATCCGCATGCATTACAGTGCAACAGATTCAGGCCTACTCCTTATTTATTTCAGTACAGGCCTTAAACCCAGGGCCTTGTCACTGAGCTATATCCTCAGCCTATTTTATTTTATTTTATATTTGAGACAGTCTTGAATTTGCCCAGGCAGGACTCGAACTTGCGATCCTCCTTCCTCAGCCTCCTGAAGGGCACTGTGCTTTCAAGAGTGCACCGCCCTGACGTTAGCAATCTTAACTCTGCAGAGGGCCTTTTACAGGGTTCCTAGAGACCATCCTTAACTTCCCTCCCCTCCTTCGATGCAAGAGACAGCTCTGTCTCCTCCAGTTCCCTTTAGTGGTCTTGCCTTTAAACTTGTGGCGGGAGGTTGAAAATCAGGTTAGAAACTGGACCTGCAGAAGCCAACGAGTCCTCCCGCCCCTTCTAGGTGTCTGCACCGGAATTCAGGCAAACTGGACAGAGGCTCAAGGGGCTCCGCCTTCAGCCCCCCGCGGCGCGAGCTGGAGCACGTCCCCTCCCAGGCCAGCTCTGCCCGGCTCCCTTCCCGGCTCGGCTCCTCCCAGTCTCCAACTCGGGCCCTGATCCCCTAAGCGCAGCCTCCAGTCCCCACGCGGCCTGCAGATGGCCCGGGAGCCGGCCCGGTGCGAGGGGGAAAGCGGCGCCGGGCCGGAAGCCGCCGGCCACCTCCGCGGCAGCGCCCGGGTGCTGTCCACGCCGCGGTGCTGAAGCGCCTCTCTCGCTCGGTCTCCAGCACCGAGCCACGCATCCCCAGCAGCCTCCGCTCGGAGCCGGCCAGCACTCGGGGTCCCGCCTAGACGGCTCCAATGAGCCCACCGCGGGCTAGAAGCGAAGTCACCCGGGCAGGCGGAGCTTGCCTGAGGAGACTCAAGGAAGGTCAAGGACCCGCTAGGAGGACAAGCTCGAACCCGGAGAGGTGCACAAGACTCGCTTTGTCTCGGAGCTGGTAAGTTATTCACGCATTATGGACGCGATCCTCATCCACTGCAGACCCATCCCAGGGGAGAGGGGGTGTTGGGTGGGGGAGAGCTGGACCCACAGAAGGCTTCCCTCAGTTCCCAGGGACTCGGTACCTCTTCATGCCCTCCAAGCTGTGCAGATAACTGCCACCTGCGAGGCGGGACACAAGCCTTGGGGTTTCCCTACGCGTTTTTTTTGTTTGTTTGTTTTTGTTTTGTTTCACTTCTGACAGCGTCTCACTACTCCAGCCTGGCCTGGACTCTGTAGCCCAGGCTGGCCTGGAACTCGCAGGCTTCCTGCTGTAATACCAGCGCTGGGATTACAGGTGTGCACGTCCATGCTGGCTTCCTCCCACACGTCTCTCACCCAGTGACTATGCCTTTGACTATGGGTGACCCTAAGTCGCACGAGCATCCTTGTCCCTTGCACCCCAACATCCTGGCAAGGAGGACTGTCACCTCAAGGCCAGTGGGTTCCTGTCTGCTAAGGTATAAATGCATACATGATAGGGTTGCCCAGTGAGGTGGGTGACCCTAATGATATGGATGAAGGCATAATCCTTGTGGGGAGTGTGACTCTTAGAAACAGAAACCAGCTCAGAAAATGGGGACCTGAGGGAAGGCATAGGGCAGCAGGCCAAGGCTGTGCTTGCGAGCCTTGGGGGGCCCCTGTCCCACTTGGCTCTGTGCTCCCGATGGTCTCCCAGGCTGACATCCTGGGTGGGCTTCCTTATCATCAGCATTGGGCGGGGTAAGAGCTAGAGTGGAGCCTAAGGGCAGGACAGATGTCCCCCAGCACATTCCCCGCGGCCAGCCTGCAGCAAGCGCGCAACTGTCAGCGCCCCGAAGTAGCGAAGCTGACCCAGGCGGGTCAGTGCTCCGGCTGAACAAGGCGCACAGCGGACAAGGGCTGTCTGGGACCGCGCGTCAGATCCCGCTCCCAGACAGCGCGATAAGCAGCAGGTGGCAGGCGCTCTGAGAGACACTTTCCTGGAGACCACCAGGGCAGGAGTGGCTTCCGAGGGCGCAGAGACCATAGCGGTTGGAGTGCGGAAGTGACCAAAGTGAGCCCCGCAAGAAAGCAAAAGCCCGTGCAGACGAGGCCTCTCCCCTGAATGCCCATAGCACCCGGGGAATGGACTGCAGCCAGAGGACAGACACTGCCATCCCTACCCCCTCCAGTGTGTGCTACAACGTGGAACTGAGGGCCTGTTGTTCAAAATGTTAAAATGTCAACGCCAGAGGAACAGCACAGCGGTTAGAAAACCCACCTAGCAAGCCCAGGCCCTTGATTTCAATTCCCCAGCACCGCCTGAGCTGGGCACGGAGGCAGGAACCTGTAATCCCAGCACTCAGGAGGCTGAGGCAGGAGACCTTCTGTGAGTCCAAGGCCACATAGTGAGTTTAGGACCAGACTGGACTAAAGAGTGAGACCCAGTCTCAAAAAAGGGGGAGGGGATTAAGAATGTTAAGAGGGCGACAGAAGATCATTGTCAAGTGCAGGGGCCTTTTACAGATTGCCTTCTTCCGCTTTGTGGGTCCTGCACCTACCTCCAGGGACTCTGGGGTCACCGTGAAGGACCTGGCCCTTCCCCAGCTACCATAATCAGAAAGGAGGCAGGGTAAATCTGTTCAATCCCTTCCATGTCCCCAGGGTAGGGACGCAGGTGACCTTCCTGGGCTGTCCCCTCCACCCCTCATCTGGGGCTTGGGGCAGCCAGGGCCACACCTAGTGAAGGAAGTGGCTAGAACAGTTTCTTTTTTGTGTGGTGTGGAGATCTATTTTTATTTCCTATTTTGATACATCTCAGTTTCCAAGTTGCGCAGGCTGGGCTCCAACTTTCAATCCTCTTGCCTCAGCCTCCTAAAGTGCTGAGACTGCAAGCATGGGCCACCGTGCCAAGCTAGGCCGTGGCTTTCAGTGGATTTACTGCCTCACCTCAACTGCTTGTCTCAGTTTCCCCTCAGGTATGCAAGGAGTTAGGGGTCCGAAAAGTCCCCTATAGGAGGCCAAGGTTCTGGGTACCAGGAATAGGGTGGGCCTATGGAGTTGTTTTCCAACACTTTGAATTCTGTTAAATAATATCTTAAACTCACTAGGAAAAGAAGCACTAAGGATGGATGGACTGACAGTCGGACAACTTCCAAACTGTAGACAGCCCTGGAGCCCTGGAAGAGCAGGACAGCAGGGGGCGCCGCTGTGCACATGTGTCCCAGAGGAGCGCCCTTTTTCCCCTCTCCTACCCTCCCTACCCTGTAAATCTACACAGAAAACCTGCTCTCCACACTGTATCATCATGTACACACATTCCCCACTTTATAGGCACATCAGGGGTCAAAGAACTCGGGCTTCATGCTCAGATTCTCTAACTGGCCCCCAAGGGAAGCCTCACGACTTTTTAAACTTCACCTCAAACTATTTTCCTAAGTTTATGGTAGCTCTGCTCACGTAGGAGCTGGGAAGAGGAACTAGGACTCCCGATTTCCCTCCCTGTCTGCGTGACCCTGTCCTTCCAGTAGGAAGATGTTCCCTGCAGTGTTATTTACACTGGGCTAACTGATGACACACCTGGTCACATTGTGGAGCCGGTCACAGAATGACAGTTGTAAATGCTGTAGTAAGAACTCATGTGCTTGGGAAGGTCAACAAACAGGACACTAAATTGTCTAATGTGTCAAAATAAAATAATAAATTGTTCAATATACCAACAGAGTGTTTGCATCCAGATAAGAACTGAAAGGGAACACCAAACAATGAAATGCAAATTAAGGCAAAATAAGTGGTTATTTTCTTTCTAAATGAGAAGGCATATATCAAGTTGTAAACTGGTTGCCTTTGGGAGATAAAGTCCTTGTGATTTATTTTTCTGGTTCTTTCCAAATTATCTACCATGAGGAGGCATTGTGTGGGTAACTTAGGAAAAAGAAGTCCACACACACATCTGTATACACATCAGGGAGAGAGCTTGTTGTGTGTGTGTGTGTGTGTGTGTGTGTGTGTGTGCATGCACACGTGGGTGTGACGCTGGGATGGAACCCAGGACCTTAGCACTAGAGAACACCCCAGCCCGTTTTTCTGTTTGTTTTTGAGTTGGAGACAGTTGCAGAGTTGCCCAAGCTAAGGCTGGAACTTGGAATCTTCCTGCCTCAGCCTCCTAGCAAGCTGGGCTTACAGGCCTGCGGTTCTGGGGTGGCAGAGCCGCCTATTTTCTTAACGTGGCCACAATGTTACTCAAGGTTCACCCACGTTCCCTTTGACCCACCGAGGCTGCCTGTGTGACTGTTCCTTCTTTCCTCCCTATTTTCCCTGTCCCTCCTGTAAGTCTCTCTGCCACAAAACCAGAATGTAAATGAGCACACTTAGAGAATCCAAAGTCTGATTCTAGCCTCCTGCTGGCCTGAACCTCGCCTTCTGTGGCCAAGAGCTGAGCGAGGAGGAGCCACCCCGGGGGGTGTATTCCTCAACTTTCTGCAGGGCAGGAACAGAACATAGCCATCTCTCTTGCTGGATTTTTTCCACATCTCGCTGCTGTTGGAATTTCAAAATGTTTAGGTGCAGCGGATTCTGCCCAGTCTCTGCACAGTCAGGGGAAAGGGTAGATGTGAAAAGGGGAGGAAGGGAGGGTGGCAGCCCCCACAGGTGCTCACAGGCAGAGATCCAGGCAGGGCAGTGGCAGAACCCAGGCTATTAATCAAACTGCTCTGGTGGATTTAATCTCAACGCGCACGCAGAGACACAAAAGCTGGAATCTCTACAAACTTCTTTCTGAATCCTCTCTTCTCTCTAGTTCTCCCATCTGCCAGGATCTCCAGAAGAGTCTGGGGAAAGGAAAGCCCCATTTTTCTGGTCCAGTCATTTCCACATCCGTTGCCAACCTCTCAGCCCCTACAGGCCTTTGAGCTGGGCTGGGGACCTCTGAAGGGGGATGATGCCCCACCCGCCCCCAACAGTCCGGGCAAAGGGGCTTCCTCCCTGAGCAGGTTTGTGGCTGACTCCCTTCTTCTGGCCCAGGATCACACAGCCGCAGAGCAGCTTTGATCCCACAGGGGCAGGTGGGAGGGGAAGGGGTGTCTACACCAGGCTTAGGGGCCTATTGTCTACACTGCTTTAGAATTTTCAATCACCAACCTGGGACCGTGAGGGTCAGGGAAGGATTCCACTCCCTTTTCTTTTTTGTGACGTATGTT